>PVJI01005357.1:0-97298 GCA_004026765.1 Micronycteris hirsuta | reverse complement strand
AGTTTGCACTGCCTTCTGAAACTGGTATTGGAACGGAACACCATTAACAGCGCATATAACGTCAGTTCCCTAAGAAACGGCACCAGTTAGGAACTGCAAGCTAAGGTTGGGTAATTACTTCAAAGCATAAACCATAGATAGAATGTAAAAGGACAGCGCGCGTTAAAAACACTGTCTAATGTGAAAGACATGTAGTAGATAGAAATGCAGGTTACCTACTTACACACCAATTACACAAAATCAGAATAAACACATTTCTGGCAAAGCCAATTTCAGCCCTGGTTTGACCACTGAACAGGAGCAAGACCGTAGCTGGGTCACGTCGTTCAAGGACGATTTGAAAATCAGTTTGCCATCCTATCCTAGGTCCCAGCTACTAAGAATCTTCAAGGGTCTTTCACACTATCAGTTAGAAAGTTTTCATTGCAGCCCTGGCTGATGTGGCTCAGTGGATTGAGCGCCGGCCTGAGAACTGAAAGGTCACCAGTTTGATTTCCAGTCGGGCACATGCCTGGGTTGCAGGCTGGGCCCCCAGTTGGGGGCGTGCGAGAAGCAACCAATTGATGTTTCTCTCATACATGAATGTTTCTCTCCCTCTCTTTCTCCCTCCCTTCCCCCTCTCTAAAAGTAAATAAATTTCTTAAAAAAAGAAATAGAAAGTTTTCATTTCAGACCATCCTATGTGGTTACTGTAGGTCTCTGAATTTGTAAGGCTCACCATGCAGGCCTCCCCCGAGCTTGTCAGGTTTAGTATGTGGCCCCTTTTCTATCCACAGCATGCTAAAAAAAAAAATTTTTTATCCTCACCCAAAGTCATTCTTTCATTGCTCCTAGAGAAGAAGGAAGAGAGGAAGGGAGAGACAGAAATATTGATGCAAGAGAGAAACATCAATTGGCTGTCTCCAATATGTGACCAGACCAGGGATTGAAACCTCAACCTAGGTATGTACCCTGACTGGGAATCAAACCAGTAATATTTTGGTTGCAGGACAATGCTCCAACTGATAGCAATGGTGAACAGCCTAGGACAGGATTGGCTGAGAAGCTGAATGCCTGCAGAGCACATGGAATCATGGGCAAGAAGATTTGAAATAAAAGAAGTCTGGCTGGCTCTCTTCCTTGAGGATTCCTGGATGGTCATGCTGCAGCAGCCCGCACTTCCCAATGGCCGGTATTTTGGATGGGGAGGAACTCCAGGCGCAGCTTAGGATCGGGCTGGCCTGGCAGAGGGTGGCAGGGTTATTCTTCTTTGGGTGTTCTAGGTTGGACGAGCTCCGAGAGAGAGAAGCCTTCCAAAATTGTGTAGCTTTTATATCTTACGTTGTTTTAGTTTGTAAACTAAACCTATAGGAATAAAATAATTAAAACTAGCAGTGGAATGCTAGGAGAACTCAGGTGTTAAAGCGTTTACCCTCAATTGATAGGCTTAAATGACTAATGCGTGTGGAAAGCCATTATTCCAAAATTGTCAAGCTTTTTCAATAAAGGCACCTTTCCCTTATCACCAAACTTTTGTCTCTGGAATTTTGCCTAGAAGTTGGCGCAGGCAGCGGGACTCCAATTGTTGTTCGGTAACGCAACCAACTGAGCCACGCTGCCAGGGAAAATTTTTTTTTTTTAAATACAGTGTAAAGAGATAAAGCAAAACCAGATTCAGACATGACACAAATTTTGAAATTATCAGATACAGAATTTAAAATAATTGTCAGTAATCCACAGCCCTGTCAAACTCGGTGCCTGCCCCACCCAGGACAGGCACTAGCCTAGCTGCCATCAAAGCACTGTGACTCATGGGCCCTCTGCTGGGCCTCAGGAATAAATTTGGTTACAAACACCAAGCTAATAAAAAATATATAAAATAATAATAATAGCTATCTAATATGTTAAGGATTCTAATGAAAAAAGTAGACAACAACCCTGGCTTGTGTGGCTCAGTGGATTGAGTGCCGGCCTGTGCACCAAATGGTCGCTGGTTAGATTCTCAGTCAGGACACATGCCTGGGTTGTGGGCCAGGTCCCCAGTAGGGGGCAGTCAAGAGGCAACCACACATTGATGTTTTTTTCCCTCTCTTTCTCCCTCCCTTCCCCTTTCTCTAAAAATAAATAAAATCTAAAAAAAAAAAAAAAGACAACATACAAGAACTGATGGATAATGTAAGCAGAGAGATGGAAAGACTCGAAAAGAAATGCTAGAAATGAAAACACCATAACCGAAATAAAGAATACCTTTGCTAGCCATATCAATAGATTAGACATGACCAAGCGAACTTCAAGACATATCAATAGAAACTTTCCAAACTGAAAAGCAAAAGAATGAAAAACAAAAACAATATGTAAGTGAGACAGGCTAATAAGCCAGGACAAACGGGATAGGGAGACATAAGAAACTGCCGAGCAGTTTACAGCCGTCTAGTAAATCGCAGAATCCTGTCTTCCATAACGAAGGACACTTAAGAGTAAATGGTTTATGCTTCTTCTCCCCAGCCCTAGGGTAAATAGCTTAAATCACCCTATTCCAGGATACAGATAACAGAAATCCAACTAGTGCCATTTGTGCCAGCCACACCCAAAGACAGATTAAGTCAGGGGAATAAACTTCATTTTGGCACCTGCGCAAAAAGCTGATGAATATTCTACTGAGATCCTCCCTGAGGCCTCTCCTAAATTCCCAGCCTCTAAAGCCCTCAAGATGCAGGACCCAGGGCACACTCTCACTCCCAGCAGCGTGCCCACACCTTTCTTTCCTCTCAAGTGTGCATCTCCTGAACTCTAAGGGTCCCCGCTAGACTTGCAACCAGGGGAGCAATGGGCGGCAGCAGCCCGTCCCAGGCTGAACCCCTAAACCTGTCTCCAAGGCCCCATTTTCTCTGACTTTCCAGTGAGCCAAAGAAGCCCCGCCTAAGCTCCTCCTGTTGCTTCTTTATCCTAAACTCACCCTTGTTTCACTGTCCCCAGCTTTAATAAACGTCCTCTCAAAATCACCTGGACTCACGTTGTAAAATTGTTGGTGCGTGAAGTCAAGAACCCACACACTACAGGCCGGCCTGAGGCCGACCCGCTTAGGCCAGATCCCCTTTCCAGTAACACGAGTACCGTGGGCCACTTTTAACAGACGAAACGTACACATGATGGGAACACCAGAAAAGAGTAGAGAAATATTTAAAGTAACCAAGGCTGAGAACTTTCCAAAACTAATGAAGCACAAAACCATACATCCAGGAAGCTTTGAAAACACCAATCACAATACAAAAATATCTACGCCTAGTCATATATTCAAACTGCAGAAAACAAAAGTCAAAGAGAAAACTCTTGAAAGAAGCCAGGCATTAAGATATTTTTGTATTCTTACCCTAATGGGGCAGGTCATGGTGGGTAGTCCTGTCCCAGGCCTATAACTTCTTTAGAGAAAGGGTTTAAGCCAGCCCCGTTCATTGTTCTTGTGCATCTAAGTTAACACACCTTTGAAATACCAGAAGTAATACCCCTCAAAGGGGATATTAACCCTCAAGAGAACACATAATCTTGTTAACTCTCCTGTAATCTGACCCCTGCCTTGCTTGTCCCTTCTTCCTGTAATCTTCATTACTTCCTTAATTTCAAATGCATGAAAAAGTTGTAATTCTCTGGAGCACTTGAAATCTTGCTCTCTGGCATATGTCATCAGTTTGGTTCAAATAAACTTCCAAAAATTCAATGCGGGTTTGGACATTTTATATGTTGAAAAGTTTAATAGCATGTATATCTCCTGTATATGTAATGGGGCATAGCCAGGGTCCCTCCCCAAAGAAGGGTTTGTAACAGGGTCCAGAACTCGTGGTGTCCAATAAACATAGAAATATAGGGTATCCCCACCCTACAAGTCTGCACTGGGAGGAAGGGACTTATGGAGCAGGGCCATTGAGAGATATTTTGCAGGCCAGCTTTATACCTGATATGCAAAAATGGTTATTTTGTATATCAATAACAGCAGACTAGTCCTCCAGCCAGAATGGAGCCAGAAGGTATGCATAACTTTGACCCATGACCTAACTGGGAGGCAGCCCCCCCCACCCCCCCCACGTTACAGCGCCCGCATGAGAACTTGGAGATGGTTCGCTCCTTGCCTCTGCCCACGCCTGCCTAGACTTACTATGGCAGCCCAGAAAAGCTGAAAATATATGGGAGTGCTGGCAGGTGTAGCCAGTTGTGGGAGGAGTTGGAAGTGGGGTTGCAGAGGAGGTCTAAGGTTGGATTTAAACTAAAGGCCGGCCACCATGAGGGACAGAGGGGCAAGGCAGGCGTAGGGATGGGGGACAATGCAGGACAATGAGAGAGTGATAGGGGACTCAAGGGTTGGAAAATTTTAGTTTAAGGTAAAAAGTTATAAGCCTAGCAAGTAATGTATATGTTAAAGCTTTTGTTTCAGAAACCACAGATAAGGCTTGTCCTGGCTCCTGGGAAAACCGCTAACCTCCTGGGGCACTGCTGAAGATTACCGCCTGGGGACAACTGGAGGCATCCAGGCCTTTGGGTTTCAGGGAGAGACAGATGACCGCCGCCCCTGGCAACAGCCAACTGCCCAGGACAGGAATGTTGCAGCTTCTTTCACCCAGTCCTCCCTGGATCTCAAAGCCCTCACCGCACCTTGTTTATTCCCTGGTATAAAAACATTGGCCTGGAAAGAAAAGACAAGATGGTCTGTTAGAATATGAACCCGCCATCTTCTCAGATCGCCGGCCATCTGAATAAAGCGCCCATAAAGATTCAATCGCTGCCATTGCTTATTGGGTTTGGTAGTGACGGGCAGCCTGAACGCAGGTGTGTTTTCCAGTTTCAAGAGGACAATGTGAGACCTTACAGGGAAGGAAAGGGGTCAAAGGACACTCACTGGTGGGCCATGAGGAGGCGCCACGTGGGTTTGGATTAGGAACTGGAGATCGTGGCAGCAACACAGCTGATGGTGCTGGGGCCTGCAGAAAACTTGCGCAGCCAAGCACAGATTACTGGGAGGAACCGGGAGAAGGGAGCTGTGGACTTCTGTTCTTTCTCTTCTGGAGGACGGTGCTTCTGATTGGCATGTTCTGAGACTGGCTTGACTGGGCAAAGTGGGGAAAGAAGGACTGTGTGTGTTTGCAGGTGTTGTAGGGGACTTTGGGATTTTAACGGCGACATTCCATCATTACCCTAAACCTGTACAACTTTTGAATAAACAGTTCCTTTCCTTTTTACCAGACTCTGGCATTGAGAGCCACAGTTCCTAAGGGCAATGGGCAAAGAACCACAATACAGAGGGACCCCCCTCCCTGGCCCACAGGTCCATTCTGTAACATATACATGAGAGATCCTCAGGAAAACTAACTCACCTAAACAGCTAAGGCCACCCCCTTAAATACCACCTTTGGCTGAAGACAAAAAAAAAAAGAGGCTGGGGGTGGGGAGAGTCAGTAATGGGAGATTACCAGGAAAAGTACAATAACAAGAGTAAGGTTGTTATGCAGATTAAAGTTGCTTTCTGCATTTATAAACACTTCTAGAGATAAGGTCATTGCCCTCTTCCTGGTACAGCAAGGGAAACAGTTTACAAATAGAGATTTTCCTTACGAATAAAAGTGTCTTTTACAAAGGCTTATTTCTTGGTTTTCAGAGTTTCTCCCATGCCTGCTGTTTCTTAACAGTGACCAGCCTAAAATAATTCTTACTCCAAAGAGACACATTTTGGGATGACAAATTGTTTCCTTGCAGCTCCTAAACTATTAAACTATACAGCATGCTACTGTACTGAATATTGTCGGCAATTGTAACTCAGTGGTTAAGTGTTTGTGTCATGCTGTAACTGCAGAACCAGCTCAAAACAGCCCTAGTCTATTTAATAAGATACTGAGTTGCTTTCAGAGACAACAGATGAAAACCACCTGCCACGCAGCCAGAGCTTGTGCAGAGAGAACTTTGAAACTAGAGAAGTCGGCGTTCGTGCTGCCTGTCAGTACCAGAACCAATAAGTAGAGACACAGATTGAATATTTATGGGTGCTTTATTCATACGCCAGCGATCTGAGAAGACAGTGGGTAGCAGCTTACGTATCCTAAAAAGTGTCTTAACATCTCATCTCGAGCTGACCTTTTTATGTGGAGAAGAAAAGGGTAGGTAAGTGACTTGGGAAAAGGTTAATCACATAAGAGTTGCAGTCCAGCTGCAATTTTCCCAGTACTTCTTCATCTGCTGATCAACAATTCTTTATCTGCATCACGGGCATTCCCCGCCTGGAACACAGTGGCCCAGACGCCCGCTCCATGGCTTGCAGAACCCCTGGGCCAGGAAGTCACAAAGATCGTGTGTTCCAGTAAACAGCTTTCTACAGTGGTTAATTGCTTAAGCCCATCAACTGTAACTAAAGCTAAAATCTTTAACTCTTCAATTACCCTATCACTTTGCCCTCCAGCTGCACCCAGAATCAAAGCCTCTACCCTCCTCACACAGACACACCCCCCAAACCAAAGGGCTGGGACATAACCAGAACTTGAACACCAGAACCTTCTTAGAAGAAGAGTTTCTTGTTCAGGAAGAACCAGTGCTGATGCCCCTTACAATAAATGGCCAAGATCCAAGGTCCTCCAGTTAAAATTTACTCCACCACTGCTTCCACATACCTGTTTCCCCTTGTCCCTTAAAAACCCTTAACCTAGCCTTGGCTGTGTGGCTCACTTGATTGGAGCATCATCCCGTACACCAAAAGGCTGTGGGTTCATTTCCTGGTCAGGGCACATGCCTACATTATGTGAGAAATTCAAAGTAAGGTGACTCTCAAACCCTGAGGTCTAGTGGAAACTTCCCAGAAGATACGTAAGTTCAAAACCGCAGAGGGAACCAATTAGAATTTTTAAAAAATCATTCCAGAAGGAAGTAAAGGCGGCAGCACCAGGGAAACCAATTAGAATTAAACGAAATTGCGCAGGATTATAACCCCAGAGTATTCAGCCAATGCAGAAATGGGGAGGGACCAGTTGTGTTAGGGATAAAACAGTCTGCTTTGCACCACCTGTGTGTGCCTGCTGACTCTCGGAAACCCGTTCTTGCAAGATGGTAAACATACCCCTTGCTTTCGCTTTCCTTGTACTCCAAGCCTCTGAGTCCTTTGCAGTCGGGGTAAGCGCATTTCTTACAATCGTGGGTTTAATCCCTGGTTGGGGAGCGTATGGGAAGCAACCAACTGATGTTTCTCTCTTACATCGGTGTTTCTCTCTCAAATCAATAAATATATTCTCGAGTAAGGATTAAAAAAAATACACAAAAAACCTTAAACTAGTCCAAGATGGATTTGAGGCACTATTAAATCTCCCATATTTTTGGTTGGCACCTTCTGGATCAATAAACATTTTCTTACTCCAGACTCTGATGTTCTGAGGTTTTGAAATCATTACCTCCATTGAACATCAAACTAGGTCCTAGCTCATGCGACAAAATAAGAAAAAGGGGGAAGTGGTGTATGGATTGGGAAGGAAAAAATTAAACTACTTTTGGTCACAGATGTCATTTGTGTCCACGAGGTCTGTCCAGGAAAGTCCAGCCATTGTTAATATAACAAGAACGGTTTGCACGACATTGATGTAACCTGGCGGCCAAGGAGAGTGGACTAGAAATATGCATGTGTGAACCATGACAACTTCACTGTACTAGTCAGTGGGGGAAATAGACACTGTTGAGTGAGCATGTGTACTGTGTGGCCATTGCATTCACAATGAATGAGCAAGTAGAGCAACCAATCTACAACAAATTTTGTGTTAAGCTTGAACATTCCTCCATGGAAACTATTTGGAAGATTCTGAAGCCTGCAGCTATGGTTGGTCAACAGGTGGGCAACTGGTGATGGGCAGCTTCATCATGACAATGTATGTGCCTGCTCATGAATCAAGTGTTGTGCAGTTTTTTGGTGAAACATCAAATCATCCAGGTGACTCAGCCTCCCTAAGGCCCAGATCTGGTGTCCTGTGACTTCTGGCTTTTCCCAAAACTATAAAATCACCTTTAAAAGAGAGATTTCAGACCATCAGTGAGATTCGGGAAAATATGGTGGGGCAGCTGATGCTGATTCCAGCAAAGGACTTTGCAGAGTGTTTTGAACAGTGGAAGAGACGTTGGGAGACCTGTGTGAGGTCCCAAGGTGCCTTCTTTGAAGGGGACTGAGGTGTCATTGTCCTATGTACAAATGGCTCTTGTATCTTCTTCAATAAATGTCTCTATTTTTCATATTACATGGCTGGAAAATCAATAAAAAAAATTCCTGGAACCAGTAAACATTATAGGAAGGCTGCAAGATAGAAAGTTACTGTACTATACGAAAGTCAATTACTTTCCTGTATACTACCATGAGCCACTGGAATTTGAAATTAAAAACACAATATAATTTCCATGAGCAACACCCAACAGATAAGTACTTAGGAATAAATCTAACCAAATATGTACAGGATCTATATAAGAAATAATCTGCAAAACCAGTGAAAGAAATCAAAGAAGGTATATATAAATGGAGAGATATATTCATGGCTAAAACGATTCAGTACATTAAGATGTCACCAGAAAAGGATCAGGCCCAGAGCCTGTCTGCTTTGGGCCAGCCAATAGTGTGTTTGTTCTCGACTTTGTGCAGGAAAGATTTCATGACAAAAGTCCAGGTGATTTGAGAATACATTAAACCTGGGGACGCTGAAACAAAGGGAGGGCTTGGGGTAGAAAAGGCAACAGGAGAGCCTAGGTGGTGCTATGCTTTGATGCTCTAGAAATGTTATAGGAAAGAAGTGAGCCAAGGCAGGGCTGCAGATTGCTCATCGAAAAGTCAGAGAAAAGGAAGGCCTTGAAGGCAGGACCAGGGGTTAGCCCAGGACAAGCTGCTGCTGCCCACTGCCCGCCTGGGTCCAAGTCCCATGGGGACTCTGAGAGTTTAGGAGAGAAAACACAAGATGCACACCTGAGAGGGAATAAAGGCTTGGGCTTACTCCAGAGAGAGCCCACGTTGGGTCTTTGTTTTGAGGGTTCTCATCTATTTTCTAAAGGTTGGAATTTTAGGGCCGGTCTTAGGGGAGGATCTCAATAGGCTATTCATCGGTTTTATTCTGATACACCAAAATGGGATTATTCCTGTCTTCATCCATCCTCGGGTGTGCTTGGCACAAATGTCACTAACTGTCACTAATCCATCTCCCTCGGAAGGGTGATTCTGTAACCAGGAAAGCCGGTGTTTGTGCTGCCTGTCACCTACCAGACCCAATAAGCACAGCCAGGGATAGAATCTTTATGGGTGCTCTGTGCAGATGGCCGCGATCTGAGAAGACAGCGGGTTCATACCATAACAGACCGTCTTAAATTCCATTACAAAATGGCCCTCTTTATTAGGAGAACAAAGTGTAGGCAAGGGGCTTGGAATTCAGGGAAAAGTAAATTGGATTAAAAAAAACCTGCAGCATTCTCTCCCTGGGTGGTGGTCTTCTTCTGTGCCCCAGGCTGTGGTCTTTGGCTGTGTTCTGGGCGGTGGATGTCTCACCCTGGAGCACAACGGCTCAGAAACCATTTTGAATTGCTTGCAGTCCTCCTGAGGAACAAAGGTGGAACTGCTTGTGGTCTCCTGGAGTCAGGGCAGGTCATACCTTCAGTTCCTGGAACAATAGCTTTTGCATGCATTCATTACTAAACTTATTAGCTATTATTTAAACTAAAATATTCCAACTTTCAAGTCCCCCAGCAATTCAAGCTATTTACTCTCTGGTTGGAGGAGAAGTGTAAACCATTTACTTTTAAGGGTCCTTGATTAGGAAAGATAGGATTTTGCCATTTTCCAGATGGCTGTAAACTGCTTGATTATTGAAGTATCTGTCTTGGTTTTTCTATTCCACTTGTCCTGGCTTACAAATATATTTCAAAGTGAAATCATAAAAGTCAGTGTTTGTGCTGCCTGTCACTACCAGAACCAATAGATGGAGACAAGGTTTGAATCTTTTTGAGCACTTATTCAGATGGCCAGTCATCTGAGAAGATGGCAGCTTATGTACGCTTTAAAACTGTCTTAATGTCTCTTTTCAAGCTGACATTTCTATAAGAAGAAAGGGTGGGTAAGGAGCTTGGAAAAAGTTTAATTGGATAACAGCGGAATTCAGCTTCGATTTTCCCAGTGCTTCTTTATCTGTTGATCAACAATTCTTTATCTGCATCATGGGCATTCCCTCCCTGGAACGCAATGGCTCCATGGCTCCCTGGCGTGCAGACCCCATGGAGTACAAAGGTGGAACTGCTTGTCGACTTCCTGGAATCACCTGGTCATGCATTCCAGTTCTTCCACAGGAACTAGTCACTTAAGCGTGTCAACTAAGGCTGAAACTGATACAGAGAGATCTGATCAGATCACTGAGAAGTAGGGAGTTTTCTAAGGCAATGGTATACAGTCTGGGATGGGATTGGCTGAGAAGCTGAATGCCTGCAGAGGGCATGGACCTATGGGCAAGAAGATCCGAGATGAAGGCACTCTCAGGCTCTCTGGTTCTCAGACTGGCTGGCCCTGGCTCGCAGGCTCTTCTTCCTGGAGGATGCCTGGCTGACTATGCTGCAGCTGCCTGCCTTTCCCAGTGGACAGTGTTTCGGATGGAAAGGAACTCTAGGCACAGCCTGGGATTGGGCTGGCCTGGCAGAGGGTGGCAGGTTTGTTCTTTGGGTGTTCTAGAGGGAACAGGCTCTGAAGCAGAAGCCTGCCATTCCTCCAAAATTGTGTAGCTTTTATATCTTATGTTGTTTTAGTTTGTAAACTAACCCTATAGAAATAAAATAATTAAAACTAATAGGGGAATGATAGGAGAACTCAGCATTGAAAAGTTTAGCCTTAATTGTTAGGCCTACGTGACTAGTTCATGTGGAATGCTGTTATTCCAAAATTGTGAAGCTTTTGAATAAAAACGTTTCCTTTACCACCAAACCATTGCCTCCGGAATTTTGCCCAGAGGGTACTGCGACAGTGGGGCCCAAATTGCTGTTTGGCAACAAAATCTTTAACTCTTGAGTTCCCCTGTCAAAAGATACCATTTCTTCCAAATCTGATCTACAGATTTAATGCCAATCAAAATTCTAGGAAGTTATTCTGTGAATCTCTACAAACTGATTCTGATTTTAATATGGAAAGGCAAAAGGTCCAGATAGCAAACACAGTACTGAAGAGGAAGAACAAAGCTGAGGACCAACACTACCCAAATTCAAGATTTACTCTTGTGGAGGAGGGACAAACTTTCCTCTACCCACAAGATTCTTTTGGCTGTTCTAATAATCAAATAGACATGAGACAAGTTAACAAGAGAAAATAACCAAACTTAATCCATATGAAACTAGAAAAGCTGGCATTCGTGTTGCCTGTCACCTACCAGACCCAATAAGCAGAGGCAGAGAACGAATCTTTATGGGCACTTTTTTCAGATGGTCAGTGATCTGACAGGACAGTGGGTTTGTACCCTAACAGACCGTCTTAAATTCCATTTTAAACTGACCCTTTTTATAAAGAGAAGAAAAGTGTAGCTAAGAGGTTTGGAATTCAGGGAAAAGTTAATCAGATAAAAAGCTGTGGCATTCTTTCATTTGTGTCCGGGGTGGTGGTCTTTATCTGTGCCCTGGGTGGTGGGCGTCCCACCCTGGGGTACCATCGCTCAGATCCATCTTGATTGCTTGCCATCCTCCTGAGGCACTAAGGTGGAACTGCTTGTGGTCTCCTGGAGTCAGAGTGGGTCATACCTTCCATTCCTGAAACAATAGCTTTTTACATACATTGATTACTAAGTTTATTAGCTATTACTTGAAACTAAAACTTTTCCAACATTTGAGCTCCCCATCACATACATATGTATGGGAATCCCACATACATAAGAGAATCAGAAATCCTACATGCAGGAGAGATTCAGAGATACAAAGGGGCATTGAGGTCTACAGGACATTCTGAGGTAGGGAGGAGGTAAGGTGCTTTGCAGGGTCATTGCAGGATAATAAGAGCAGATACTTAGTAAACAGAAGTTTTCCGTGCCATATAGATAGTTGGTCAAAAGAGGTGATCTCTGATCATCTCTTTTTATGGGCAAGGCCCCTAATTCAAGTTCTTCTAGGTAGTTAAGGGAGGGGCAGAAGTTTCTCTTGAGCCTGCAACTAAAGTTGCCTTAAGCTCCAAACAATCTGCATACCACAGAGACACATCTTTGAGTGACTAGTTCTGAACCCCTGTAGTTCCCCCCTCTGAAAATTTCCTGGAAGTTTCACATTCCAGAAGTTGGGTTGGGAGATTATTCTAGATCTCA
Organism: Micronycteris hirsuta; assembly: GCA_004026765.1. Lineage (NCBI taxonomy): Eukaryota > Metazoa > Chordata > Mammalia > Chiroptera > Phyllostomidae > Micronycteris > Micronycteris hirsuta. Next base: position 85,008 of record PVJI01005357.1, on the reverse strand, counting down.
TTAAACCAGTCTCGGTCTTAAGAAAAGTTCAGTTCAGCCCTGGCTGGTGTAGTTCAGTGGATTGAGTGCTGGCCTGCAAAGCAAAGAGTGCCCAGTTTGATTCCCAGTCAGGGCACATGCTTGGGTAACAGGCCAGGTCCTCAGTTGGAGGCGCGTAAGAGACAGTCACACATTGATGTTTTTCTCCCTCTCTTTCTCCCTCCCTTCCCCTCTCTCTGAAAATAAATAAATAAAACCTTAGAAAAAAAGAAAACTTCAATGAAAGTTGTGTTTCAATTCAGGGGCTGGTAATGGTGGTGGGCTTCCAAATTTAAGCCTATGGTACAAGCAATCAAGTATTAAATAGAAAGCACCTCTATGGAAACAAAAGAAAAACCAAAGTCAATGATTTGGGCAGTCTATAATTCTGGCCTCTGAGTTCTGAAGGCAGGCAGTCGAGAAGAGTTCTAGATGTCCATCCCAAGTCATCTTCAGGGGGAGCGAAGGCACGCAGCGACAGTCCGATAGATTCTCCTGGCCTTCGGTCTGAACGTCTCTGGGGACCTGTGTGCAACGGGCACACAGGCTGTTCACAGAGGAGCGGCCATGATGCTTCCTCTGAGGTCTGGATCACATTGTCCACCCCCTTCAGCTTGCCTGGCCTTGAGAAAAGGGCCGTTTTATTTCTCAGCAATTCCAAGTCAAAGCATGGAAATGTGAAAATGTTAGTTCAGAGGGGGACAGCCAATTATGTCAGAAAACTAGAAAAATGCAGGATTTGATCCAGTTGGTAGGTAGAAAATTTAGGAAAAAACCTCAAAAGATATTAGAATCTGATATCCACAAATTTATAGTTTCTACCAAAACAAATTTTCTCTCTAAAATCACCCGATTTTGCCCTGGCTGGTGTGGCTCAGTGGACTGAGTGCTATGAACTGAAACATCACTGGTTCGATTCCCCATCAGGGCCAAGCCTGGGTCGTGGGCCAGGTCCCAGCTGGGGGCATGCAAGAGGTACCTGACTGATGTTTCTCTCATATATCAATGTTCCTCTCCCTCTCTTTCTCCCTTCCTTCCCCTCTCTCTGAAAATAAATAAATAAAGTCTTTTAAAAGTCACCCCCAATTTTATCAAAGATAACTAAATCAAAGCTAATTTACTTGCAAAATAAGTTAACTTTCAATAAACTTGGCCCTATTATTTTTACAAGATCATCATGAATAGTAATTAACCACATAAGCTTTTTTTTTTTTAAAGATTTTATTTATTTATTTTCAGAGAGAGGAGAAGGGAGGGAGAAAGAGCAATGTATGGTTGCCCCTCACATGGTCCTCATTGGGGACCTGGCCCGCAACCCAGGCATGTGCCCCAACTGGGAATCGAACCGGGACCCTCTGGTTCCCAGCCCGTGCTCAATCCACTGAGCTACACCAGCTGGGCACCACATAAGCTTTTTTAAAAAAAGATTTTATTTATTTACTTTTCAGAGAGAGAAAAAGGGAGAGAGGAATAGAGGGAGAGAAACACTGTTTGCTTCTCGCTCAGCCCAACCGGAAACCTGGCCTACAACCCAGACATGTGCCCTGACCGGGAATTGAACCAATGACCTTTCAGTTTGCAGGATGACGCCCAACCCACTGAGCCACACCAATCAGGACATAAGCTTTTTAAAAATATCTGCTTCGCTGTAATTTTTCATAAGAAGTCTTCAGATTGAACTTAAAAATGCCTCTTGCCCTGAACGTTATGGCTCAGTTGTCTGGACATCACCCAGCAAAAGGTCGCTGGTTTGGTTCCTGGTCAGGGCAAACACCTGGGTTGTGGGTTCGGCTCCCAGATGAAGTATGTGTGGGAGACAAAGAATCGATGTTTCTCACATCAGTGTTTCTCTCTCTCTCTTTCTCCCTCCCTTTCCCTCTCTCCAAAAAACAAAAACAAGAACAAAACAGACAAAAAAAACACCTTTCAAGGTCAGAAAAACAGAAGCAAGGACTTGCCCTCAGATGTTGCCTTCAGCACCAGATGAGTTCCCCTCTTCTCGAGGTCCCCAAAGTGTCCTGAGGTTTTCTATTTGCGTTCCCAGGAAGCAACTTTCATTCCTCACCTGGAAAGACTGCTGTGAACCGTGAAACAAGGTACCAGGCTGTTTTCCCACAAAGCTTCTACTGGCTTCCAAAGTCTATCTTAATTCCTTAAAGCTTCCTGGTCATATCTGAGTTTTTGTGTGTCTCTCTCAAATATGACATTCCAGAAAAAGCCTTAGTAATAAAACCAGTTTATAATTACGACCTGTTATAAAGAGAACAGAGTCTTATGAACTTGGGCAAATAAGCGTTGCCATGAGAATAAAAACACTCATTAAGAGTTTCCAAATGCTGGAGAATCAAGTAGAGAGAAAAAAAAATGTTTCACTACTGCTTATAAAGGTATAATTTACCAAAGTGCTCTAAGTCATGGGTAGTGGAAGAGAAAGAAAAAAAAAATGCCTTATAGATGAAAAACAAAAGATTTTAAACATCATCAATATTTCAAATTTAAAAAATTATAAAAGGGTAACCGTTCTCATCAGTTTATTCAGTCCTGTGTCATTAAACTTGTTCAGCTTAAATCCAGTTTTCTCGTTATTTCTCTCAACCTTGCCTGATAATTGAGGGTAAAGGGTCAATGATAATTCTAAGAAGTTTGCAAGGATGTCCATCAAGGCTCATATAATTTGCTCAGTGAAGTGGGTATCCCCTTCACTGGATAGTTTGGAAGGCATACCCTGTTAGAAAGTACTGGGACACGGACCTAAGCCACCGCCTATGCTGGAACAAAGAAGGTATAGCCACCAGCTAAATACCTGACCACGAGGTTCCCCATCTCAGAAGCATCTGAGGCATAGCCTCCGGCATTGTGCTGGAAACAGGTTCAATCCTACTGCCCCTCTCCTCTCCCTGGAGCTTTCTACAGAAGCAGCCCTCCCCATCAGACACCCAGGACACCCTGAGCACAGCAGCAGGGTGACTCGTCCTGCGGGGAGCTGGGGGGCGCGGGGTTCCTGCTACACGCCTTCAAAGCCCTTCTACCCTTTCCCTTGGGGCTGCCCTCCCAGCCCACCTGCAGTGTCCCACCTCCAATAAAAGCCTTAATTGGACTTTCTGGCCCTGGGTCATTTCTTAGCCACTTCCGAGACCTAACATACCCCAGATGGGAAGCACATCTAACAGTTTATTTGCCATCATAAGGGTATCAGTCTCGTGGTTTGGGAAAGCTTCAAGTCATCCAGAAAGCATACACACAATGACAAGAACATATTGATAACCCAGACTACGTAGCCGTTGAATGCAGTCCAACCCAAATGTAGTATGGTGGATGAAGGAATGCAAAAACCAAACAAACAAACAGAAAAAATGCCAGGGAGCTGGAAAGATCCAAGCTACCCTCTTGGGTTTCCCATGGCCTGTGCCCCGACCAGCAGGGCAGTCAACTGGGATAGACCTGTTAGTGGAGGAGTGAGAGGGACAGGAGGCGCGAAGAATGGCAGCAAGACAGGATTCTGATCAAGCTGCAAATTTTATTTGAGGATCATGGGTATATATACTGGTTGGCTGAGGGGCGTTGCTGGAGAAGCTCGGTGGAGTCGTGGGTCTTACTGATTGGTCCTCTTGCTCTAGGGACTATATGCCTTTTATGGGCAATGGGGAGCTTATTGGCGACAGGGTTGTTGCACATGCGCAGTGCTGGCTGGCTGATGCAACTTCCCGTGAAGGTTGCATGGCTTGCTACAGGGTTGTTGCACATGCGCAGTGCTATGGTTTTGCTGATGCCAGGATCCCAACAGGCCTGGACCATTCATTGCATTTACAGCCATTGTTTACCCAGCTTCATTTCTCTGACTTGGGAACAGGCTGTTGCCATGTTACAAGGACATCAGGACGGCAAAAGTCTGGAAAGGAGGGGTCATTTTTGCAAGAACAGAATGGGCTTCATCCTACGATCTGATATTCAGGTTTGGTCCTCTTAGAGTGTCCTTCAGTTTTGCTGACTGACAGGGTATGCTAGGATATCTCAGATTTCTAGCAATTTCACACATTTATGGGATATTTATAACATATACAAATACAACATAATTTCTTTATTTGACAAAGCTTCCCATGTAATTTTAGTATACTAAATTGGCCTAATTAAGTTTAGTATTTCTCTTTTGTAAGGAGAGAAAAATCTTTTGAGATGTTCGCCCTTTTGAAATACCTAAGTGTTATTCCTAGGTCAAAATTCTGTTTATAATTTAAGTTTGGGGAATTTTGTCAAAATATATTAAAAGGTTTAGACATTTGACTAAATAGGGTCATAAGTCATTATGGAGCAATACTTAATTATCCATTTAATCAAAATGGCAATAGAAGACTTCAAACACAAATACGGAAGTGTACATAATTGTTAGCAACACTTAGTTCTTATTATCAAAGAGATTCAGTTTTCTGAAGTAATCAAAAACTTGATTAAGACAACATAAAACACAGAAAATTATTTTGATAGAACACAGAATCTTTGCTTTCTAGGCAGAAAAACAGTTTTACAGTCTCAGTAGCAGACCAACGGTCCCTTCAGCAGAGAGAGACCAAACTCTACCTTTGTGTCACCTCACTTTCGATATTTACGTTCACTTGATTAGATTTATTTCCATCTTACTGGCTTGACCTCATATAAGATTTCCTTTTTCAAGATTCCTTTTCCAGCCCGGCTGGTGTAGCTCAGTGGATTGAGTGCGGGCTGGGAACCAGAGGGTCCCGGTTCAATTCTCAGTTGGGGCACATGCCTGGGTTGCAGGCCAGGTCCCCAGTGAGGGCCATGTGAGAGGCAACCATACATTGCTCTTTCTCTCTCCCTTCTCCTCTCTCTGAAAATAAATAAAATTAAAAAAAAAAAAAAGATTCCTTTTCCAGAAATCTTCTACAGCTTATTTACTTTATATTCAAATATTTGTCCTGTTTTTCTTCTTTCTCGTTCTGAAATAACCAGGCTTACATTAGGATAAAATTAATTTCCTTTCCCTCAGAAATACATCTCCATATCTCATACCCTTTTTCTTGTATATTGTTATTTGCCCTATTTTTTAAAATTTCTGTAGCTTTAACTATATATTAGAATCCTCAGCCTTTAAAGGTTTTAAAGGTTTTAAAACCTTAATTTCTAGTGTAAACTAAGTAAACAATTTTGAACTGTATGGGACACCGGTATTATTTAGATTGGTATATTTATTAACACATTTTATAATTTCTAGAAATGTATTTTTTCACAGTACCAAATTTTTTTGTGTGTGTGTGGCAGAAGACATGCTTACTAATAGACCCAAATATCTTTCTCTAGAATAAGAAACAAAAAGTTGATAAACCTATGTTCAGTAGCTAATGTTTCGTTATCTTATTTGGAAACGGTCTAGACTGCCATGAATATCCATCATTTAATTTAGCTAGCAAAAGTAAAGTTTCAGGTTACCAAAGAGATTTAGAAAATCTTGTGATGGAGTGCGGTTCCCGGTCGTGGGCCAGAAGGCGGGGTGTCCGAGAAGGCGGGAAGGGGCGGGGCAGGGGGAGCAGAGATTTGGCCTACTCCGGGGCCTTCACCAGGGCTTGCTGGCCTCCGTGAGGGTTTGGATTTCGGCCCTTGGAGCCTCATCCGCGGCCCCTGACTGCTCCGACTGTGCCTCCTCCCCCAGATCCAGCATGTCCAGCGTCAGGGCCTCCTCACCTGGTAACTGAACTGATGAATCAGCCTTCGCTGTGACCGAGCCGCTGCTCTCGAAGTATTTGGAGGTAGTGCCATCCTCAGCGTGGACAATGCCCCGCAGGGCAGCAGGACCTGCAGGGTGGGCGCGTGGGCTGCCAGGACACTGAAGGCTCCCATCTGTGCGGGCACGTCCACCGGCCTGACATTGGCGCCACTGCAGAAGACCTGCGTGGGTGATGCAAAGGTAAAAGACATTTCTCTCTGGCCCGCAGCAGGGGCCAGGGCAACTGCAGCCTGGGGTAGGCATGGTCCTGGGGCACATGGCGACCAAGGTGAGGCAGCCAAGCAGTGTGGCTGCAGCATGGCAAAACAGCAGGTGGAGGACAGCGGTCAGGCTCTGCAGAACGCCATTTTTAGTTGCTCAAGAGTTAATCTAAAAGAAACGCCTTATCTTAGATGTATTCAATTTACAATTAAGTTTAGATTACTTAAGAAAATTTCATCATACTAAGTTATTTTTATTGCTGACAAATTTTGCAACAGAGATAATATAAATTTATTTAACTAATAAACCCAGGTAGAATGAAAGTGTTATTTAATGTTGATGGCTCTAAAGGTATGCCTATTTATCCAAAGCAAACTCAGACCATCTTTAAAATGAAATATTTTCAGCCCTGGCTGGTGTAGCTCAGTGGATTGAGTGCAGACTGGGAACCAAACGGTCCCGGTTCGATTCCCAGTCAGGGCACATGCCTGGGTTGCAGGCCAGATCCCCAGTGAGGGCCATGTGAGAGGCAACCATACATTGCTGTTTCTCTCCCTCTCTTTCTCCCTACCTTCCCCTCTCTCTAAAAATAAATAAATAAAATCTTTAAAAAAAATTTTTTTTAAATAAAATGAAATATTTTCTAGTTTATGTGATTCTAAAAAATTCTGGGGTTAGTTTCTGTTATATGAGTGAGAATTCTCATATAAGCACTTATTTAAGCCCATTTATTTATTTTTTTAAAGATTTTATTTATTCATTTTTAGTATGGGAGACCATTCTGTGTGGTGTGGGCCCAGCTCCCACTTGGAGGGACCAGTGGAGAGTGACACAGTACCCACACCCACGGACAGGTTCTCCCATGGGGAATCAGGTCTGCATCGTACCTAGGCTGCTATGAGACTTGCTTTTGCTAAAACTCCCTCACCCTGAATTGAGGCAACAAATGTTTATTGCGTATCTCTAAAGTAACTTCCTAAAGTCTGTGCTAAACCTTCCAAGCATGGAGTGTAACCAGTTCAACCACTTTTCCCCTGGATCTATAAAGTCCTTCTTTCTTGATGTAATTAGCAACATCCTTTCCTTTGTTATCTGTAAAAGGTAATCACCTACTGCGAACCTGTGCATAGTAAATGAGAACCATCCTCCATGTAATGTACCCAGAAAAGCAATAAAAGCCTGTCAAGGCAAGGGTCGGCAAGCTCTCCTCTTGAGAGAGTGGCTGAGACGTTCCAAGGTGCTCTCTCCTTGAGAGAGTGGCCGTGCCTTCCCTTTTCCTCCACAGGACTCACTAGTCCATGTGAATTTGTCTCATGTCTCAGCCATGATGCCGCAGACACTGCAGGCCAGTGTTCACATCAACTGGCGCCCGCGTCATTTTAGGGGGGAAGAAAATGAGGGATAGATATCAACATGTGGTTGCCTCTTGTGCGCCTCCAACTGGGGACCTGGCCCACAACCCAGGCATGTGCCCTGACTGGGAATTGAACTGGTGACCTTTCAGTTTGTAGGCTGGCACTCAGTCCACTGAGCCACACCAGCCAAGGCTATTTATTTATTTTTAGAGAGAGGAGAAGAGAGGGGGAAAGACAGGGAGAGAAACTGGATGTGAGAGAAACACTGACCAGTTGCCTCTTGTATGTGCCCCAACTGGGGACTGAGCCAGCAACCCCAGCATGTGCCCTGACTAGAATCAAAACAGTGACCCTTCACTTTTTAGGATGACGCCCAACCAACTGAGCCACCCAGTTAAGGCTGACGTAGGTTCTTCTTCTTCTTCTTTTTTTTTTTTTTTTTTAGCATAATCTTGTTTAAACACTCTAATTTCATAATTGTATCAATCCTTACATTTTCATATTCTTTTACTCTAATAATATAATAGCCCAAGTCAGGGCTTCACCAATGAGTTTTGGTACCACAGTTCATGACTTTCACACAAAGGAGTTTTGGAAATCTCTATCTCCCGACCATTTTACCCACGCTTCAGTGAGAAGGCTTTGGGTCCCCAGCAAGAAGTGAAGCCAAGGACGCTGGCCCTGTCACCAGCTGTGCTTGATGTAACCAGCCTGCCTGCTACCCCCAGTGATTGCTGGTCGGGTTTCTCATTGTAACCTCTTCCTCTGTAGCAGGGTGCAGCCAACAAGTGGGCCCAAATAGGGATTTGTAATGGGGTCCAGAACTCAGGGTGTCCAGGAAATATTAGAAAAATGTATATAGGATGTCCTCACCCCCACAAGTCTGAACTGGGGGGATGGGACTCCTGGAGCATTGCCATTGAGAGCTGTTTTTTGTAGCAGCAGCTTTGCAGCTAACCTCTGGCATGGTCATTTAACATATCTGTAACCTTTAACTGGTTTCATAGATATGCTAAATAGCTGTGGCCATGCTTTGAGCCAGAGGGACGGAAGTGACTTGGACACTCAAGATGTAACTGGGGAGGGAGGAACACACGGCTTTTGGCGAGAGGGGAGAACCCTGCAGCTTTGGGGCTCCCTTTGCCACACGGCCTAGGAAGCAGGAGAGACTTTGCCTGGAAGAAAAGGGGTGAGGACTTCCGCCAAGATGGCAGCGTAGGTGGACGCACTGCACCGCCGCTCACAACCAGAGAGTTTAAACAACGAACTCAATAGCGAAAAATAAACAACCAGAACAGACAGAATCGAACTGAAGGGAAGTCCGACACCCAGGAAGTTGGGGAGGACGTACATCCAGGCTGGTAAGCAGGGCAGAACCAAGCAGAGGAGCGGAGTGAGAGGCAGTTTGCCCGGAGGAACTCACCCTGGGAGCGCCTAAACAAAACACGACCCCGAGCAACGGGTGAACCTCGCAGGCCGGCGGCGTAACTGGAGAGGCCAGTGGGAACCAGCAGGGCCGAGACTGGTGGAAAAGGCAGTGGGGAACTGGGGAGCAGAGGGTGATAAGGAGCAGCGGTGAATGGCAGACGCCATTGCTTCCTCCCAGGCCCCACCCCCAGAGGAAACGTCACAAAAGACCGACCCAGGTTACCAGGCACCGACAGACACCTAAGACTCCGACAGGTGCACCGAGATAAAAAAGAATGAAAATGGCCAAAACGAAAGATCAGAACAAATTACAACTAACGGACGAAGAGATAGCCAAATTAACAGATGCCCAGTTTAAAACACTGGTAATAAGGATGCTCACAAAACTGGAAGAAATAGTTGAACATATGAACAAAACAATAAAGATAACGGAGGAAGATTTACAGGGAACCAATAGGGAAAAAAAGGAAGCTGGGACTCAAACCAATGGGTTGGACCAGAAGGAAGAAACAAGAATTCAAAAAAATGAGGAGGAACTCAGGAACCTCAGAGACATTTGTAAACGACCCAACATCCTGATCATAGGGCTGCCAGAAGGACAAGAAGAACACCAAGAAATTGAACATATTTTTGAACAGATAATGAACGAGAACTTCCCAAATCTGGCAAAGCAAATAGGCTTCCTGGAAATCCAAGAAGCTCAGAGAACCCCAAAGAAGTGGGACCCAAAGAGGAACACACCAAGGCACATCATAATAACATTACCCAAGGTCAAGAATAAGGAAAGAATCTTACAAGCAGCAAGAAAAAAGGAGACAGTTACCTACAAAGGAATTCCTATAAGACTGTCAGCAGATTTCTCTAAGGAGACCTTCCAAGCAAGAAGGGGCTGGACAAAAATATTTCAAATCATGAAAAGCAAGGACCTACGACCAAGAATAATCTATCCAGCAAAACTTTCATTTAGAATGGAAGGGCAGATAAAGTGCTTCTCAGATAAGGTCAAGTTCAAGGAGTACATCATCACGCAGCCTTTACTATATGAAATGTTAAGGAGTTTTATATAAGGACTCATGAGAGAAGGCACCAAGGCCAGATCAGCTACCGGGGAACTCAGATCAGCCACAGCCAAGACGCTTGTGAGGTAAGCAAGCAAAATACAACCAGAGAAACAAATTATAACCAGAGACATTGAAATTTAGAACAATCTGGCAGTAACCAGGGGGGAGGGGGAAGGGGATAATGGGGACAAGGATATTCAGGAACTGCTATAAAGGACACATGGACAAAACCAAGGGGGAGGGTGGAAGCAAGGGAGGGAGGCGGGTTTGCCTGGGGTTGGGGTTGGGGGTAAATGCAGACAACTGTAAGTGAACAACAATAAAATAATTTTTAAAAAAAGAAAAAAGAAAAGAAAAGGGGTGAAAGGACTCTTGCTGGTGGGCCATGAGAAGGGGCCACATGGTTTTGGATTAACTGGAGATCATGGTGGCGACATAGCGGATGGTGTCGGAACCGAGGGGCTGCCTGAATCACGGACTTCTACTTCTTTTCCTGAGATACGGTACCCTGGACAGGGCAACAGGGAGAAGGAAGGACTGTGTATGTTTGTGGGTATTCTAGAGAACTCTAGTATTTTAAAGGAGACCTTAAGTCATTACTCCAAGCCTGTATAACTTGAAAATAAACAGTTCCTTTCCTTTTCACCAGTCTCTGGCATTGAGAGGCATCTTTCCATTGGCAGCGAGCATAACAAACCTGGTGCGGGGTTGGGATATTGTTGGGTTTCCCCGCCCTGCTCTGTAACACTTCCAGTCTTTTAAATTTCTTCATACTGTTATAAATACAGCAGACTTGTGCGGGGCCCTTTAATTGGCAGGGACCGACAGAGGGTCAGTTTGGCCCATTTAGCATTTGGTAGTACTGCCATTAAACCTTTGTTTTAACTCCATTAATGTCCTTTTTCTTTATTTCATTTTTTTCTCTAAGTGGAACATTCCTCATAATTGCCATTGTAATCTTAGATTAAAATGTCCTTGAGGGCTCATAGCAGTTAAGTCTCTTCTAGACGTGCAGTTGCAAGGTGATCTGGGTAGTTAGTGATGGTGGGAGTAGTGACTATGGTCATGGCAATGGTAGAAAGGAAGGCAGTGGTGGCAGCAGTGGTGGTATTGGTACTGACATTGGGGATGGTGGTAGTCATGGTGTTGGTGGGAGTCGTGTTACAGAAACAACCCTGGGGGTGGGGGCGAATGATAAACTATTACCAAATGGACCCCCACCTTGTGCTCCAGGGTCCCCCCGCCCATACTAGGTTCACCTTGCCTGCCACCAGGGAAAGACATCTCTCAATGCCAGAGATTGGTGAAAAGGAAAGGAATTATTTATTCAAAGAGTTATACAGACTTAGAGTAATGACTTAATGTCTTCATTAAAATACTGAAGTCCTTTAAATACCCACAAATGCATACAGTCCTTCCTCCTCCCTCTGCCCAGTCCAGGGTACCATCTCTCAGGAAAAGAAATATCAGTCCATGGCTCGGGTAGCCCCTGGGTTCCTGGCACCATCAGCTTTGTCACCACCGCGATCTCCAGTTAGTCCAAAACCATGTGGCACCTTCTGATGGCCCACCAGCAAGAGTCCTTTTACCCTTTTCCTTCCTACCAAGGTCTCTCCTGGCTCCTAAGCCGTGTGGCAAAAGGGAGCACCCCAAAGCCCCGTAGTCCCAACAAAAAACTGCATGGCTTCCACACCTGGTTTTAAATTCCAGAGCCAATCTTCTTCTGCAGCCCCATTTCTGACTCCTCCCACAATCACTTACACCTGCCAGCATTCCTGTATTTTTCCAGCCTTTCTTGGCTGCCATAGTAAGTCCAGGCAAGTGTGGCCCCATGGCACGGAGCCAATCATCTCCAAGCTCTCACGCAGGTGCTGTAACCAGGGGGCAGTTGCCTCCCAGTTACATCATGGGTGAAAGTCTCTCCCATCTCCCTGGCTGAAAGCTTTGCCACAGCTATTTAACATGTCCATGAAACCAGTTAAAGGTTATAGGTATGTTAAATGACCATGCCAGAGGTTAGCTGCAGAGCTGTTGCTGTGTAAAACAGCTCTCAATGGCCCTGCTCCATGTGTCCCATCCCCCAGCTCAGACTTGTAAGGGTGAAGATATCCTATATTTTTTTTCTAATATTTCCTGGACACCCTGAGTTCTGGGCCCCATTACAAATCCCTATTTGCCCCCCCTCGTACCCTTTTGGCTGTACCCTGTTACAGTAGTGCTGGTGATAGTGATGATAATGGCAGTGATGGCAGAGGTGATGGTGGTGGGGGTTTGTAGAATAAAGACTGGGCTGTAAAGCTGAAGGAAATGTAGCCTGCTGCACATTTCTCTGAAGTTGGCCTGTGTAGAAGGAAGCACATACCATTACAGAGACTACACCTAGGATTTCCAGGTAATGACTAGCAGCCTCTTCTCCAAGGCAGTAGCTGCTGGAAGGACCAGGATTCTGCTCAGAAGATAGTTGCACATCCCTGTGAGTGCACAGGCAAAGGGGACTTCAAAGTTCAACTCTACCTCACCTGGCCAAGTTTCACTCAGAAAGCTTCTGAAATCTGACACCTGCCTTGGCCAAAAAACATTTATTCAGTCACTCAAGGAACCATTATAAACCCAGCTTTGACCGATGCTACCTCCTAGTGCCCCTTTCCACCCATGAGGTGTTTGCAAAACTACTCCAGGAAGACGTGAAAAAGTCACTTGATCGCTTAGGTCAGGGATCAGCAACCTTTTTCTGTAATGGGATGGACAAAGAGGCCGTGCAGGCCGTGCAGTCTCTGTGGCAGCTGCTCAGCTCTGCTGTCTGGGGACCGAAGCAGCCACAGACAATACATACACCAGCGAGGCTGTGTTCCCATAAACCTTTACTAATAAATACTGATATCTGAAGTACATGTAATTTTTGCAAGTCCTGCAATACTATCTTTCCTCTGATGGCTTTTTTCCAACCATTTAAAAACGTAAAAACCATTCTACCCTTGCAGGTCCTAAAAAAGCAAGTGTCGGGCTGCGTTTGGACAGCAAGCCATATTACACCAACCCCTGGCTTAGGATTGTCAGTTTTAAACCAGCCAAGTGTTGGAGAATATCCACCCAAGGTCATAGTTTGAATTTTAGAATTATTGAACTGTAGACTCTTCTTTCTGGTGACAATTCTGCCAGCTGGGACCCCTTCTTTCTAGTTCAGTGTGACAGCTATCTCTTCAACTGCGAGAGGGAGCTCATCTATCTGTTCTCTGCAGCAGGGACTGTGCTTCCACAGCTCTCCATTCCAGGGCTGCTCGGTCACTGTGAAGCCAGTTATAGAGAAGGTAGGGCAGGGCAGTGGCGGTGGGATGGGCACCCCGTTGTTGCCTGAGACCTGGCAGCTCTACATCATGGACCATCATGTCTTTATTTTCAGGAACTGGCCCTTCCTGGAAGGCTGCGTCTGCACCCCAGAACGGATGACGCAGCTGAGTTCATCCATTGCCCCACTGAGAACAAGCCCGGCTTGGCCCGGTGTTTCTTCTCCTTCAAGGACCTGAAGGCTGGGAGCCAGGTGATGATCCCGTAGAGGAACATAAACAGCATTCATCTCGTTGTGCTTTTCCTTCTGTCAAGAAGCAGTTGGAAGAATTAACCCTCAGTGAATTTTGGAAACCGCGCAAAGAAAGAGCCTAGAACAAAATTGTAAAAGCAGCTAACAGTAAGCAGAAAGAATTTGAGAAAGTGCAAAGAAAGTCCTCTGTGTTGCCCTGGCCCAGTAGTTCAGTTGGTTAGAGAGTTGTCCTTTACACCAAAGTTACAGGTTCAGTCCCCTGTCAGGGCACATACAAGAAATAACCAATGAATGCATAAATAAGTGGAACAATAAGTCCATGTTTCTCTCTCTCTCTCTCTTGCTCTCTCTCTGAGGTCAACAAATAAAATAACAAATAAAATTAAAAATTAAATTAAAACAATAAGAAAGTTCATTGTGCTATTGAGCAGCTGGCAGCCATGGAGTGACAGAGGGACGCCCCTGCCACACCCACTGGTCTCTGAGTGGAATGCATCACCGCCAGTCACGGTCTCCAGTGCTACCAGCTTTTTCGTGGGGGTATCACAGTGCCCTAGGAAAGGAGAACGTCATTTTGAAATGAGAATCTTGAAAGCGGTGCTGGGGGCTACTTCTGTCTTATACCTGTGCTGCTGAGCATAGTGACTGACTTTTTTCTTTGGTAGTTTTTGCTTTATTGATCCTGGACTTGCCAGGGTGGGAAGCCGAGAAGGTTGATCACATGGGCAGAGCTCTTCCACAGCGAAGTGTCTGGGCTTCATGTTGAGTGGCTGTTGAGGCTGAGCTGCAATGTGAGTGAGATCAGAGGTCCGTTGTTGCTGAACAAATAGAGAATTAAGGATACTATTTTAAATGTTATTTGCATAATGTAAATTTACAGTGTGCATTTCTTGGGTTCCCAGTACCCCATGTGTTATCTCACTTTGACAAGTCCTGCGATTATCCTTTTACCTGCCAGACCTCTGACTGTGCTGTGTGTATTAACGGGTTTCCTCACCTGTTTCACCAGTTTGTAATCTTCAAGGCTGCAGAGGGACAACTGGTAGCACTGGGCTCCGGCTACGGGGGACTGCACGTGGAGCCCCTCCCATGACTGAGGCCTGAGTGGTTCGGAGGGAGGGAGGAGGACTGATGTCTTCAGTAAAGCTGGGCCCGGCTCAGTGTTTCAACCTCTCACAAGCTGGATGAGTGCAGAGTAGATTCTTCCAGAGTCTTGCTCTGGACAGACAGTCATCCACAGACGGGGTGGGCAGGACTGTGAGAAAAACCTGTAAAGGAGCTTCTGGTCTTATATTTCCAATATTCTGCAAACAGGTATTTCCCATGAAGGATGTGGGTTAGGTGGCTAATAATTCATCTTTCTTTCTAGCATGAATCTTCCTAAAGTAGGACATGCAATAAATTAATTAAAAATTAATTAATGTATTAATTTGACAGAAGGGCCCTGGCTGGTGTGGCTTAGTTGGTTGGAGTTTCCTCTGGTAAACGGAAAGGTCCTTGGTTCAATCCCAGTCCAGGCACATGCCTAGGCTGCAGGTTCCATCCCTGGTCTGGGCACAGATGAGAGGCAACTGACGAGCGCTTCTCTCTCACGTCGACATTTCTCTCCCTTTCTCTCCTTCTCTCTCCCTCTCTCTCAAATCAATAAGCATGTCCTTGGCGAAGATAAAAAAATAACTGTATTAGAAAACAATAAAATAAATAAAGACGGGAGGGCAGAATACAGCTCCCATGGGCCCCTGTGGAGGTTCTAACCGCTTCGTTCTTCTGGCAGCTGGCTGTCCTGGTGGTGTTGCTGTGTGGGCAGAGGCAGGAACTAGCTTCTATTCTGGGGCCCATGGCTGCGGAAGGGACCTGTCCCTGGGATAGGGGTGGGAGCCAGCTCATAAAAATGCCAGCCCCAGCCTTGGTTTCACATTCTTCCTCTAATGTCTTTTATCATGTTCCTAACAATTGTCATGAAAACACATAACATTAAAAGCACAACAAAAACTCGCCACCACTGTTGATGGGGGGAGCATCCCACTTAGTGCTTTGGCTTTGTTTCCGTAGTTCCCACCACAGAGTCAAGGAAGAGGAAATCTCAGTAAAAGCCTTAAATTGGTGAGGGTTTAACATTCAAGATCTGGAGTCAGATAAGTCTGCTAGTTACGAGCTCAGATCAGTCAACTTACTTAAAGCTGCCATCTGTACTCCACTGCCAGGGCTGCTGAGAGTCGTCTCTATTTGTCTGCCACCTTTGGGTCAGTCCTTCCAGATTCTCCTGTCTGAGGGACACTGGATTGGATAAGCCTGCATTGGCTGAGCCTGGTGACATGGCAGCACCCTGGTTGCAAGGGGTAAAGTGTCTAGCTCCCTTTTAGTTTCTACCTTACTTCCTATCAAAGCGCATACATTGAGAGACGCTCCCTAAATATGAAGGGACAGAACTAAAAATAGCACTTCATGAAATTACATTGTAGAATCATAGCAGAAAATATTTAAGGACATAGAAAAATACCATCTATTAGTAAGTTAAATCAAATAATTGCAAAACAGCCCTGGCTGGTGTGGCTCAGTGGATTGAGTGCCCGCTTGTGAACCAAAGGGTCACAGGTTCAATTCCCAGTCAGGGCACATGCTTGGGTTGCAGGCCAGGTCCCCAGTAGGGGGCACTCAAGAGGCAACCGCACATTGATGTTTCTTTCCCTCTCTTTCTCCCTCCCTTCCCTTACTCTCTGAAAATAAATAAATAAAACATTTAAAAAGAAAAAAAAATTACAAAGCAATGCATACAGTATGATTATATATAGTAATGAAGAAGCTAAGACCCAAAACTTAAATGTGGGTACCTCTGGTAGGATGATAGGATTATGGGGGCTTTTTTCCCCCTCATTTGAGCCTTTCTAATTATCAAAAATGTTTACAAATATAAATAGAATACCCACTAAGATGGTTATAATTTAAAAAAAAAACAGATTATAACAAGTGTTGACAAGGATGTGGAGAAATTGAAACCCTTATACACGGCTAATGAGAATGTAAGATGGTGCAACCACTTTGGAAAGCAGGCTAACAGTGTTTCAAATGGTTAAACAGAGTTACCGTATGACCCAGCAGTTCCACTCCTAGATATATCCCCAAAGAGAAGTAAAAGCATATTTCCACATAAAAATTTGTACATAATGAATGGATAAACAAAGTGTAGTGTATACATACAAAGGAATGTTATTCAGCCTTTAAAAAGAATGCCGTTCTGACACACGCTATGACATGAATAAACCTTGAGGACATTATGCTAAGTAATACACCTGTCACAAAAGATAAATATTGTATGATTCTACTTATATGAGGTAGAATCCACTTACTGAGAATAGGCGGATTCACAGAGACAATGTAAAATGGTGGGTGCCGGGGGCTGGGGGGAGGGGTGAATGAGGAGTTGCTGTTTAATGGGTAGATTTTCAGCTGGGGAAGATGAAGAGCTCTGGAGACGGTAGTGGTGATAGCGGCACAGCACTGCGAATATACTTAATGCCAGTGAATTGTACACTTCATTGTAACGTTGTTAAAATGGTAACGTTTATATTATGCATATTTTACCACAAGTTTTAAAATAATTACCAAAAATTTTAAAAAGAAGTGGAAATACAGTTCTACAAATTTAATCAAATTATTTTATATATTGAATAAAATATTCTACAATAACAAAAAAGTGCTAAAAATAGCAAATTTCCTATTATGTATATTTTACCACAATAAAAAACAATTTTGGCCCCGGCCAACGTGGCTCAGTTGGTTGGACATCGTTCTGCAGAGTGAAAGGTCGCCACTTGCAGTCCTGGTCAGGGCACATTCCTGGGTTTGGGGTTCAGTTCCCTGTCTGTGCTGGTGCGTATGAGAGGCTACCGCTCCACGTTTCTCTCTCACATCAATGTTTCTCTCCCTGTCTTTCTCCATCCTTTTCCCGCTCTCAAATAAATAAATAAATAAATGAAATTTCTAAAAAAAATTTGTACAGGAATGTTCACAGCCGCAGTCTTCACAAAAGCCAAAAAGTAGAAACAGCCCAAATGTCCAGCAGTTGATGAATAAACAAAACGTGGCATAGCCACATAATAAAACGTTATTCAGTAATAAAAAGAAATGAAGTACTGATACATGCTACAACATAGATGAACGTAGAAAACGTTATGCTGAGTGAAAAACAGACACAGAGGCCTTATAGTGCATAACGTAATTTACGTGCACTGACCAGAGCAGACAGGCCGTGGGAGCTGAAAACAGATCAGAGCTTGCCTGGGGCCGGGGAACGTTTCTCTCGGGGGGTAAGTGGCGGTGGCTGCACAACTCCGTGACTATACTAAAAGTCATGAACTGTGCAATCAAAATGGGCAGATCGTATGGTACATGACTAGTTTCAATATAGCTGTTACCAAACCCAATGAACAGGGAGGAAAATCTCTCAGTAATCTATAAAGACATAAGCAATTTTAAATGATTTTGAAATGCTAGATGGTAGAAATACATATTAAATCAGAGGTCCCCAACTTTTTTGGTAACAGGGACTGGTTCCGCGGAACACAGGAGGGGGTGGGGCGGAGGGCGGAACTCAGGTGAGCTCAGCTGGCTCGCAGGCTGTGGATGGATAGGGGGCGGGCGGGGTGACGGGCGGGAGGCAGAGCTGGCGAATCATGGTTCCCAGCCGGTTCCTAACAGGTGCGGCTAGGCTGGGGACCCCCGGATTAAATAGCAGAAACAAGAAAAACAAATATTAAAATCTTTCAAATCCAGGCCTGACCTCTCCTTGAAAGGTCATGTGGATAAAACAGCTTTTGGTTCCACAGGGCATGAGAGACTTATCTGGACAAGGTTTCTATGGTCTGAATATTTGTGTCCTGGAAAATCACATCTTGAAATACTAACCCCCCAAGGTGATGGTATTAGACAGTGAGGCTTTGGGAGGTGATTAGGTCACGAGGGTGGAGCCGTCATGAATGGGATTAGTGCTCTATTAAAAAAAAAAAAGCCCACAGAGCTCCCCAGTACCTTCCATCATGTAAGGGCACAGACAGAAAACAGCTGTAAAGGAACCAGGAAATAGGCCTCAGTAGACACTGAATCTGCCAGCTCCATGAACTTGGACTTTCCAGGTGCCAGAAAGATGGGAGATAAATTTCCACAGTTTGTAAGCTACTGAGGCTATGGTATTTTGTTATAGCAGCCCCAAAGAACTAAGACAAAGTTCAAGTATTTTGCAACCACCCTGAGGCAGCCCCAATAGACTGTAGGCTTCCCACTGAGGGGCAGCTGGGAAAACCAGCAGAGGTGCTGCCTTTTCCTAGGGGGAAGTGTGTACCCTGGGGGCCTACCCTGGTCTGGGGTACACACGGGTTTTAAAGATGCATGCAATTTCACATCAAAATCTCATGTGCCTCCCCCACTCAAAAAAAAATCCTGCATACCAACATGGGCTGGAACAGATGCTTCCTACACACAGTCCTCACCTTACCTTGCCTCACTGCCCCTGTTACCTTGCTCCTGGGGGCTACTCTCATTTGCTTTATCTAAGCACACCCTAACCCTCAACAGCTGCCCCTACCCACCCCAGGGTTAATGTTTCTAAGGAAAATGGGAGAGTCAGTTCCTAAACTCTCCTCATTGGTCTCATAGAGAAAGAGGGGATCACCCTGTGACTCCTTTATATATATATGTGTGTGTATATATATATATGTATATGTATATATACATATATACACATATATACATATATACACATATACATATATATATATACTGTTTTATTTTGTTGTTGTTCAGTTACAGTTGTTCTGCTTTTTTCCCCATTGCTCACCCTGCCCCATCCTCCCCTCACTCCCACAGTCGATGCCCCCCACCCCTGCTGGCTTCTTTTCATCTTTAAAAAATATGTCTACAATTTTGGGCTAAATTTAAAATGAGAATCATAAAATAAAAGGCATGGTGGGGAAGGAGAGGCAAGGAACAAAATTCCCTCACCAGGGGGAAAACAAATCTAGATTTAGAAACTACCAGGAGATGGGTTCCTCCAGGCACCTTGGCCTTGAACTTCCCAAGAAGGACTCCAGTGAAGATTTAGAAGGGACTGGATACCCTGCCTTTGTGGTGGCCGTGGCCGTTACATTTGGTTTCAGCTTTAAGCACTAGCTTTAAAGGAGACTTTCCCCACAAAACAGGAAGAGCCCACAACTGGAGCAGCCTCAGAGCAAGGCACAAACTGAGCTGAATAAACTCAGCTGTCAAGCAATAAAGATGAGATGCTGGAGTGTCCACACAGCTGCCTGCAGCTGGAACCAACCTGGTGACCATCAGGTTGGAGACCGAGGCTTTACACAGACCAAACACTAAGGTTCGTGAAAGCACGAATCCTGTTGTAGGGGGTGGAGAAGAGAAATGAAAGCTAATACACAGCTACTAGGAACACCAAATGTTTATGCCAAGTCAATGTGAGGAAGAAGAGCCCCAAAATGGACTTTCTGCTGTAAGATAAAGGAATCATTGACACAAAATTAGCCAGGCACACGCCCCAGAGATGCAAACTACATTTCCCTTCCAGCTAAGAGGGGTACTTTTCATTTATTTTTTATTTTTAAAGTATATTTTATTGATTATGCTATTACAGTTGTCCCATATTTTTCTCCCCTTTATCTCCCTCCACTTTGCACCACACCTCCCACCAGCAACCCCCTGCCCTTAGTTCCTGTCCATGAGTCATATAAGTTCTTTGGCTTCTCCATTTCCCATTCCAGTCTTTTTTTTTAATTACTTTATTATTTTTCAATTACAGTTGTCTGCATTTTCTCCCCTCCCCTCCTCCCCACCCCACCCAACCCCACGTCCCTCCCTTGCTTCCACCCTCCCCCCTGGTTCTGTCCATGTGTCCTTTGTAGTGGTTCCAGAAAACCCTTCTCCTCACAGTTCCCTCTCCCCTCCACTCTGGCTATTGTTAGATTGTTTTTAATTTCAATGTCTCCGGTTATATTTTGCTCGCTTTCTTCTTTTGTTGCTTATGTTCCAGTTAAAAGTGAGATCATATGGTATTTGTCCCTCACCACCCAGCTTATTTCACTTAACATAATTCTCTCCCTATACTATTCTTAACCTTCCCTTGTCTATTTTGTACCTGCCATTAATGCTTCTTATTCCCTGTACCTTTTCCCCCATTCTCCACCTTCCCCCTCCCCACTGATAACCCTCCATGGGATCTCCATTTCTGTAATCTGTAATTGTTTACTTAGTTTGTTTTCATTTTTGTTTTTTAGGTTCAGTTGTTGACAGTTGTGAGTTTGTTTTCATTTAACTGTTCATAGTTTTTGATTATCTTCTTTTTCTTAGGTAAGTCCCTTTAACAGTTCATATAATAAGAGCTTGGTGATGATGAACTCCTTGAACTTGACCTTATCTGAGAAGCACTTTATCTGCCCTTCCATTTTAAATGATAGCTTTGCTGGATAGAGTAATCTTGGATGTAAGTCCTTGCCTTTCACGACTTTGAATATTGCTTTCCAGCCCCTTCCTGCCTGCAAGGTCTCTTTTGAGAAATCAGTTGATGGTCTTATGGGGACTCCTTTGTAGGTAACTGTCTCCTTTTCTCTTGCTGCTTCTAGGATTCTCTCCTTATTTTTAATCTTGGGTAATGTAATTATGATGTGTCTTGGTGTGTTCCTCCTTGGGTCCAATTTCTTTGGGACTCTGAGCTTCCTGGACTACCTGGAAGTCTATTTCCTTTGCCAGATTGGGAAAGTTCTCCTTCATTATTTGTTCAGATAAGTTTTTAATTTCTTGCTCTTCTTCTTCTGGCACCCCTATTGTTTATGGGAGAAACCTGGTTCTTCTTGCTGACACATGTAAAGAATTACAGATCAGCAAATCTATTAGCATGTAATCAGTTTATTAGTGACCCATTCCCACGGAAGAGAAGAGGACTGGGTAAAGTGGGGGGTGAAAGGCAAAGTTTCAGGGCAAAGCAGGGTGGCAAAAGTAAGAGCTGCTGAAAACCAGGGTGGCAAGCCCCTGGGCAGCCTGAGGCCTGGTGGCCCGGGAGCCAAGAGCACCAAGAGCGCCCTGAGCTCCCAGAGCAAGAGAGAGTCCTTTGTTCTGAGAACTTAATATAGTTGGTGGGATAGGAGAAAAAAAGGTTACATATTGATTAAAGGGTAAATGTGGTGCCAGCTTTCCTGGGGGAATGTGACTACCGAAACAGGTATGTGTGGGGTCTGTTAGCCTGAATCCTTATCTTGCTCCAGACTCCATTTGTTCATCTTGTTGTAAAACAAATACATGACAGGGGGCAGTTAATTAAAATTGAGGCGCTTTCTAAAGTAATTTACGGGCTCTTCCTTGGGCACCGTGGACCCTCTCCCGCATTCCAGGCCTTGGGATGAAAGCACAGTTTCAAGGCTTTTTCCCGGATAGTGTAAATGCTACATAGAATTTCAAGGATTTCCCTCCTTTCTTGCTAACATAGCGTTTCTTGTGATGTTGGGACACCTGGCAATATTATCATACCAGGCTCAGGACTGCTGAGTTAGTACGTGAGACCTGTCTCCTTCCTCCTCCCTGCCTTGGTTTATTATTTACTCTACTTGATTGGTAAAAGGCATTTCCTGGCAATCAGGGTGCTAGACACTGGCCAGTAACAGTATTGCAACCTCAGAGTTCTTCCTATGCCGCCTCCTGCCTCACTATGATTCAGATGTTGGAATGTTTACAGTTGTCCTAGATGTTCCTAAGCCTCTCCTCATTTTTTCAGAAATGTTTTAAATAAAAGATTTTATTATTTATTTTTAGACAGAGGGGAATGGAGAGAGAAAGAGACGGAAACATCAATGTGTGGTTGCCTCTCGCACACCTCCCACCAGGGACTAGGCCTGCAACCCAGGCATGTGCCCTGACTGGGAATTGAACTGGTGACCCTTTTGTTTGCAGGCCAGCGCTCAATCCACTGAGCCACACCATCCAGGGCTCTTCTCATTTTTCTGAATTCTTGTTTGTTCATTCTGTTCTAGATCATTGATTTGAGTCCTGGTTTCCTTCCCTTCACTGTTGGTTCCCTGTATATTTTTCTTTATTTCACTTTGCAGAGCCTGTACTTCTTCCTCTATTTTGCAACTATACTCAATCATTCCTATGAGCATTCTGATTACCAGTGTTTTGAGCTCTGCATCTGATAAATTGGCTATCTCCTCATCACTTAGTTCTGTTTCTAGAGTTTTGATCTGTTCTTTCATTTGGGCCATATTTCTATGGGAGCACCTGCTACATTGCAAGGGGTGGAGCCTTAGGTATTTGCCAGGGTGGGGCAACCCACATCACTGCGTTGTGGTGCTATGTGTGTGTGTGGGGGGGGGGCAGGCAGAGAAGGAACACTGCCACTTGCTCAGCTTTTACCCCACTTTCAGTCACTTTCCCCACTACTACAAGCAAATTGGGCCCTTCTGGTGCTGATTCCTGGGTGGGTGGGCTTGTGTATGTTCTAGGACCCCTGTGGTCTCACCAACGCTCTCTCCTGTGAGACTGGGAGTTTCTCCTACTGTTGCAACCCCTACAGGTTTTTATATCCAGAGGTTTTGAGGATGTAGTTTCCCCAAGCTGGAACCCTGGGTTGCACGGTCTGTCTCACTCCCCAGGTGTTCCTCCCAGTTTATCTGCATGTGAATGTGGAACCACCCAGTCTGCCCGCTGCCACCTTGCTGCTTGTCCTCTCCACCTGGCTGCCTATCTCTGTCCTGCTACCAGTCTGGATAAATGTTTCTTCTTTAACTCCTTGGTTGTCAGACTTCCAAACAGTTCAATTTTCTGGCAGTTCTTGTTTTTTGTTTTTAAATTGGTTGTTGTCCTTCTTTTGGTTGTGCGAGGAGGCGAAGTGTATCTACCTATGCCTCCATCTTGTCCAGAACCAGGCTACTTTTTAAAAAATAGACAATACATTAAAAACTCAAATGGTAAAAAGTACACAGTAAAGTTTCCCTGTCATCATCCCTGGAACATCCAATTCCTCTCCCTAAAGGAGATGCCTGTTCCTTTTTTACCTTCCAGAGCTAGTTTAAACTAGCTTATATATATGCATAGTTTATACAGACAAGCAATATTTTTTTCCTTTTCTAAAAAAGGCAGCATATTGCCCTGGCTGGTGTAGCTCAGCGGATTGAGCGCGGGCTGGGAACCAGGGAGTCCCGGTTCGATTCCCAGTCAGGGCACATGCCTGGGTTGCGGGCCAAGTCCCCAGTGAGGGCCATGTGAGAGGCAACCATACATTGCTGTTTCTCTCCCTTTCTTTCTCCTTCCCTTTCCATCTCTAAAAATAAAATAAATAAATAAAATCTTAAAAAAAAAAAAGGCAGCATATTGTAACACAGTTCAGGCCCTTGCTCTTTCACTTCTTAGAATGTTTTAGTGAGTGTTCCAGAACAACATATAGTTTCCCCTTTTATTTAATGCAGTGAATCCTCACTTAATGTCATGGATAGGTTCTGCAACTCTAAGTGAAATAACGTATAATGAAACCAATTTTACCATAGGCTAATGATTTAAACAGGCACCTATAAACGAGAGTTAAGTTCCTACAGCACCTAAGCACATGTTATTAGACAATAATGTTGAAGGAAACATTATTTGAGGACCTGCTGTAGGTCTGCATTTCTTTGTGTGGTTATACCATTTTTTTTAATTAATGTTGAGCATTATGTTTATTTTGTATTTATTATTACCAATAGCACTGCAGTGTAAAATCTTGTTCATATGTGATTCCATACACATGCAAATAAAAGTATCTTCCTGGAAGAGAAAATGATGGAAAATTTAGCTAGCTATTGGCAAATTTTTGTCCATAAAATTCATGCCAACTTGACCCTCCCATTTGCAATATAGGGCCGTGCACCAGGCATGAATTTAGATTATTTCAACCCCACTGTGCTGAGAAACTGCCCACAGGTGGCACAGGTGAGACAGCCCCGGGGGGAAAG
The DNA here is from genome assembly GCA_004026765.1 of Micronycteris hirsuta. Taxonomy (NCBI): domain Eukaryota; kingdom Metazoa; phylum Chordata; class Mammalia; order Chiroptera; family Phyllostomidae; genus Micronycteris; species Micronycteris hirsuta. Next base: position 60,688 of record PVJI01005357.1, on the reverse strand, counting down.
GGCTGCTCCCTCCTTCCAAGCTCGTCCATGACACCTCGTTCACAGTGACACATTCAGGGTGGCCGCCACTTGTTTAGTCACTGCCCACTCTGGCCAGTGAGCACCTCAAGAGCTGATATTGGGCTTATTCGCCTTTGTACCTCCAGGAGCTGGCCCAGAGTAGGTGATCAATACATTTTTATAAGATGAGTGAACAAATGAATAAATTGGGCCCCTAGGTTCCATCTAGGAGAAAGAACTCGAAACTACAGAATAAGGACTAAGGCTCTCGTAGCCTTAAGAGATTTCTTGACTCTGCAACTTTCCAATGTTTGGGGGTTTTATCTTCTTATCTGGATTTCCCTAGACAGACTAGCATTTCAATATCCAGGATTAAAAGGGCTTGTACCTTGCAGGCTTCCAGAGTATTTTTTTTTTTTTTTTTTGATTTGAGAGAGAGACAGGAAGGGAAGAGAAGAAGAGAGAGAGAGAAACACCAATGTGTTTTTCCGCTTATTTATGCATTCACTGGTTGAGTCTCACATGAGCTCTGATCAGGGATCATTCCCACAAACTTAGTGCATCGGGACGACACGCTAACAAATTAAGCTGCCTGGCCAGGGCCTCTAGAGTACTGTGACTCCGCCAGCAGGTATCTTCACCCTTTGGACCCACGCTGAGCATAAAGCCAGAAGTAGCTTCTGTCCCAGAGTCCCAGGTCATGGCTTGGTAGTGCCGTATTTTCATGCAACATGGAAGTATTTCCTGAGAGCTGCAGAGTACCAGGCACTGTGCCGGTGCTGTCCGAGCTCCACCTTGGCAGGATTTCAGAACATTGCCCCTCCCCCCATAGTGAACATTTGTTGCTTCCCCCACCTGCCAAGGACCCATCCCTCCTTATCTGGCACAAGACTCTACTGCTGGCCCTTGACATCAGATGGGTAAAGGGTCGAGCAAACAACCGTACTGGCCTCAGGAGAGTGACTCTCAGGGCTGTTGCAGGTTCTTCTAGATCTAAATAGGAAGCCTGCTCTTTCTGTCTGGAACTGAGCTGGAAAGGAGGCAGCTGGAGCTACTGCAGCCATTTTTTGCCACCACACGGGCTGAACTTGCTGTGCTGGAACTTAGAGGTAGGAAGTGAGACTAAATCATCAGGGAGTGAAGTCAAGGTCCTGACCTTTGTATCCCACCATGAAAGTTAGACCTACCCCCTGGAGTTTTCACTTATGTGAGCCAATAGATTCCCTTTTTGCTTTCAGTTGTATGCAGTGGGGTTCAAAGAGCTCCTGGGCTGCTAACCCCATTGAAGTGCCAGATGCTAAGAGGACAGCACCCCAGAGAGGCCATGGAAGCTCCATGCTGCCCCCGCCTCCAATACTCTGTCCCATGCGTCTCCTCCACCTGGCGGTTCCTGAGTTACAACGTCCTTTATGAAAAAGTGGTAAATGTAAAGTGTTTCCTTGATTTGTGTGAGCTGTTCTAACAAATCACTGAACCTGAAAAGGGGTTTGTGGAAACCCAGTTCATAGCCAGTTGGTCAGAAGTACGGGTGGGACGCTGAGACTTGCGATTGGCATCTGTGGTAGAGGCAGTCTTGTGGAGCTGAGCTCCTGACCTGTGGCACCTCACGCTAACTCCAAATAGGTAGTGTGAGAATTGAATTGAAAGTTTTTAAATTTTTTTAAAATTTAGTTTTGATGTATTGATTTTAGAGAGAGAGAGGAGGGGAGATGGGGGGGTGCATCGATTTGTTGCTCTTATTTATGCATTCATTGGCTGATTCCTGTATGTGCCCTGACCAGGGCTCAAACCCCCAACCTTAGCATATTGGAGACGACGCTCTCACTGATTGAGCTGCCCGGCCATGGCCAAGTTGAATTGTTGGACACTCAGTTGGTGTGCAGAGTTGGAGAAGTGGTTAGTGTGAGGGGAAGAAAATAAATTCTGAGTCAGAAGTATTGCAGGTGAAAACAATTCCCACCTTCCCTAGTCCCAAACCACACAACCCGGAGTCACCCTGGATGCCACCCTCACGGCCTGTCCTTCCCAGCAGCCCTGCCCAACCACTCGGCAAGTTGTCCTGATGTGACTCCCCAAATATCTCTCACCTTCCCTCTTTACTTTTCTTTTTCAAGATTTTATTTACTTATTTTTAGAGAGAGAGTAAGGGAGGGAGGAAGGGAGAGAAACATCAATATGGTTGCCTCCCACAGGCCCCTCACTGGGAGCCTGGCCTGCAACCCAGCCATGTGCCCTGACTGGGAATCAAACCGGTGACCCCTTGGTTCGCAGGCTGGTGCTCAAGAGCCACACCAGCTGGGGGCTCCTCTTTACCTTTCACTTATCCATTTACTCATTCAGTCACAGATATTTACTAGTTACCTTCTCAGCCAGGTTTTGTGCTCAGCAAAGACGATGAGACCTTGCCCCTGCCCTAGGAAAGTAACAGTCTAATTTGGAACCATAATACCATCATAGAGCATAGGATTCACAGAGAGAGAGAGAGAGAGAAATGCACAGAACCTCGCAGAGCCCAGCTCAGGGCTCCCTGACCCAGTGGTGGGAGAGGGGTAAGGATGTCAATGAACTTTTCTTTGTGGAGGTGATACCTGAGTTTTAAAAGTTGAAAGACTGAAGGGAACTGGCCGTGCTAAAGAGAAAGGAGAGCGCAGAGCGAGCACAGTGGGCAGCTTCGAGAATGGCCCAGAGGTGAGGGCAGAGAGGTCTGAGGCCAGGGGCTGGCTGAAGGCAGGCTCACATCGCTCTCACCTGGACAGGTCATGAACTGCTCTTGCCACCCATTCTCCCTGCCCACCCACCCCCCGCCACCACCAATGCCACCACCAGAAAATCTCTCTAAAGTTCAAGTTTGACTTCCTGTCTCTCCTGCTTGAAACCCTCTGCTAGTTTCTCTTCCTGATCTGCGGCCTCTCAGCCTCACCTCTGTTCACAAACTTCTCAGGGTGCCTTTGACTGTATTTCCTGTCTCTGGACCTTCTGCTCTTCTGCCTGCCTGGAACTTCCTGCCTTGCCTTGCCCAATGTGACAAACTCCTATTCATACTTCAGAGTGACTCATAGGTGACTTACTGCACAAAGATCCCTCTCACTCTCACTCACCTCCGTGGTACATATATTCCAGGGCGGTGAACTTGACCTGTGCCCCTCCCGCTTTGGCTGGGAGGGCGGAGACCTCCCCTACCCACCAGCACCAGGCCTGCAGCAGTGGATCTCCAGCGAACGTGGGAACAAGGGCTTCAGGCTAGGTGAAAGTGCAGGTGCTGACCCGGAAGGCAGAAGCTCCTCCTACAGCCCTGAGTCCCTTTAGACCTAGAAGGAGCTGGATGCGAGGGGCTTCCTGACTGGAAGGCTGATGTCTCTGTCCCCAGCTCTCCCTCAGACCCTGGTTCCGGCAAGCTTCACACTTCCCGGCCCAGGCCCTGCCCTGGGTTCTCGGTCAGCCTGCCCCTTTGTCCACAGATGCGGCTAGACTCCCACCCTGCGTGGACGCTTAGTGGCACTGTGTAACGGTGATTGTGCGGTTATGGTGATTGGCAAGTTGTTACATTTTATGTAGAATACAAGCTTAGGCACGTTATAATTGTGACTAGTAAACTCTTTTGAATTAAAAAAAAAATCCCTATTGAATTTTATTGAATTACAAAGCCAGGCGCCCTCAGAGCACAACAGTGAAACAGTAAGTGAAGGAGAAGCACCCATCTGCCTGCGCCTCCCACTTCCCCAACTCCGATCACCCGGTGCGACTGTCGTTACCAGTGGAGTGCGTGTTCTTTAAGACTCTTTTCACGCCTGTACAAGTGGGTGTGTAATATTACTTATTTATTTATTTAACAGTTTGATGGACACCTTTGTCAGCACATATAATTATATTTGATGCTTTTTAATAGACAAATGGTAAGAGTTCATTATAGCAGAGGTCAGCAAACTATGGCCTGCAGGTCAGAGATGACCCAGCACCCAAATGAAGCTTTCCTGGCGCATGTACAAAGCCCAGTCACTGACATATCGTCTGTGGCTGCCTGTGGGTCACAAGAGCTGAGCTGAATAGTTGCATCAGTGAGTCTGTGGCCCCCAAAACCTAGAACGTTCCTCTCTGGCCCTCTACAGAACAAGTGTGGCAACCCTGGCAGTGTGGCTGCACCATACATTGTTTAACCAATCTCCTATTAACTCCAGCTAAATTGTTTCCATAATTAACACTTACTTTTTCATTTACACCCATCAGTGGTCACTGCGGGTGTCAGCAAGTGAGGACACAACTGAATGTGCACCCAGTGTGTCCACACAGAATAACTTCCTTTAAAAAGCTTCTTCAGCTTAACAGACCAAGGGCCTCCGTGGGGGACTCCGGGATTATGAACAATTGCCGGCCTCATTGTGCCAAAGGGCTGTATAGAGAGATTTTGTGCTCATGCTGAAGAACCAGACCACCCACCAAAAAGCATCAGAGCTCCCTAGCCAGACGGCTCAGTTGGCTGGAGTATAGTCCCACACACCAAAAGTTTGGGAGTCGAATCCTAGCCCGGGCACATACCTGGGTTGTGAGTTCGATCTCTGGCTGCGGCACGCAAAACAGGCCCCCAATCGACGTTTCTCTCCCACATCAACGTTCCCCTCTCTCTCTTTCTCTCAAATCAGTAAATAAAAACTTAAAAATTGTTCATTCCTTAAAAAAGAAATAGGTACTAGCAGTCAATGGCCTACTCTCAAGGATGGCAGATATAAAAGAGCCCAAAAGAGAAGGAAAGGAAAGAAAATGAACAGTTATCAACTGTATGCCAGGCAGATAATCCATATGCAGGAATGTCAAGTAGCTATTATGGCGTGGGCATCAGCCAATCAGAACAGATACAGACCTTAAATAACTGGTATCGCTGAACCTGTATGAGCCACTGAATATCACGCTGCCCATACTTAAATTCTAAATTTACTCCCCACAGTAATACGCCGCCTGACAGCCAAGGAAAGCAACACTGAGGAAAAACATCAACCTCCACCACCTTCCTCTTCCTTCAAGGAAACCTCAGGAAATTACCGCACCACTGCAGTCGCCGATGGTAACTAGAAGTGATTGATTACCAGTACACACGCCCAGTCTCAGGCTGTGCTGAGGAATTTGGATATATGCATCAAGAGTTCAAGTTACACACTTTTAAAGATCTTTCTCCACCCTGGCTGGTGTAGCTCAGTGGATTGAGCACGGGCTGGGAACCAAGCGGTCCCGGTTCGATTCCCAGTCAGGGCACATGCCTGGGTTGCGGGCCAGGTCCCCAGTGAGGGCCATGTGAGAGGCAACCATACATTGCTGTTTCTCTCCCTCTCTTTCTTCCTCACTTCCCCTCTCTCTAAAAAAATAAATAAATAAATAAATAAAAAATAAAAAATCTTTTAAAAAAAAAAAAAAAAAAAAAAAAAGATCTTTCTCCAAAGAAGACATGCAAATGGCCAACGCCTGTATGGAAAGATGCTCGACGTCGTTACTAGAGCGGTGCAATCCAAAGCTGCAAGGAGGCACAGCCCACACCCACCAGCACGGCTACAGAAAGACCGACAGCAACAAGCGTTGGCCAGGACTCACGCACTGGTGGTGGGAACGTGAAACAGCGCGGCCACCGTGGAAAACGGCCTGGCAGGTCACCCAAAAGATCAACACAGAGTTACGTACCACAGAACCCAGCAACTCTACCCCTAGGTATGCAGGTTTCTCCTGCTAACCAAAGTGGGCCGTTCCTACAAAAGCTTTGGGAAGCTAAAAAGGTGTAAAGCAAAGAGGCAGTTATCATTAATGTCCATGAAAAAAAATGTGAGCATTCCCAGACTCAAAAAATAACCAGCTAAACCACAGCAAACAGCACATAAAACATAACGTGACACTAACAGGCAGTGACAGCAGTGCCCCTCACGGCTGGGTGCGCTGCCTCGGTGCGGCCCGCCGCAAAATAAATGCTGAGCGGTGCTGCTGCTCGTCACCTTTCCTCGTAAAAGCGAAAGTCCTCTTCAGATTTTTACAGTTCGCAGTAAAACAGGTACTAATATAGGCCTCTCATAAAGGTGAAGTGGTTAATGCCAACTTCCAAAAAGTGAGGGATATTTTATACTCAAGAAAAAATGAAAAAGTGTTCACACAAAAACGCGTGCACAAATGTTCATAACAGCATCATTCACAACAGCCAAAAAAGCTGAGACAACTCAAACAGTCATCGACCGGTGAACGGATAAACAAGCCGTGGCATATGTACAGTAGAGCATTATTCAGCCACAGAGAGGAATGAACTACTGATACATGATACAACATGGGTAAGCCTTGAAAATATTATGCTAAGTGAAACAGCCAACACAAAAGGCCTCCCACATATTATGCGATTCCATTGATATGAAATGTCCAGAACAGGCAAATTCATAGAGACTGAACGTAGATTGGTGGTGGTCAGATGCTCGGAGGAGGGGAACGGGGAGGGACTGGTTGAATACAAGGTGATGAAATGTTCTAGAGTTCGATAGTGGGGATGGCCACCAAGCCCTGTGAAAATACTAAAAACCACTGTATTCTTTTTAGAAGAGTGAATGTCACAGTATACGGGCAAAATTCTTTTAATAGTTATACATTGTTACACCAGTGAGCCATATCCTTGGTGATTTAAAGTTTCATCCCAAAGATCTCCCTTTACAAGAGAGGACATTCACCTTGGCCTCCCACCTAAGCCCTGTTCCAGCTAATCTGGCCAGTTCCTTCTCTAAACCAAGTCCTCTGCTGGGCCCTGCTACCAATGGACCTGCTTCAGACTGTGCTCTTCCTGAGGCCCCGCCAGCCCCACACCACACTTCAGAGCCAGCCCTGCGCGCGGTGCCTTCCCCCTGCGCGCCATGCCTTCTCCCTGCGCGCCGTGCCTTCTCCCTGCGCGCCGTGCCTTCTCCCTGCGCACGGTGCCTTCTCCCTGCGCACGGTGCCCTCCTGCTGAGCGGGGCTGCCATCAGGAGAAGGGGGGGCAACGAGGAGGACGGAAAAGAGGTATCTGCTATCTTCTCTTTTTTCTCTTTTCTTTACTCCTTAAATTAACTTATCCATTCATTCTTTCATTCATACACTATTCTTTTGGATCAGGCACAGGACCAGGCCCTGAGGAAGTCACAGGCTTCCTGCTTCAGTTTTGCTTTTCCCTTTGGTGATGCTCCTCCTCCTCCTTGATTACTGCCAGCTGATATCCTGGCTAACTTTCTTCAGTGGCCATGTGGCCTTGATGGCAGATGTCTTCTGTTCCTGGAGCCTGTCAGCAACACCTCAGCAGCTTCTGACAACCTGTATCTTCCTATTTCAAAGCCCATGTCCCCTGGAATCCTGTTCCTTGACTAAGAGATGCCTCTTGCCCACAGTCTGTTAATGAAAGGACAGTGGGTCCTGGACACTCTCCAAGTAACCAGTTCCTCACACTTCCATTGGTGTTTCGGGGAAGAACAATGAACAAGCCTGCCTTTGTTCGGGTGGAGGGTCACTTGTAGCGAGGAGTAGGAGAAATAACTCCACAGGGCCGGATGAAAGGGACCATTGGGTCGCAAGCTGAGAGTGAAGCTACAGGAATAGACCAAGAGGGAGTCCTAGCTCGTGAAAGGTCAAGGTGAATGTTGTGTGCCAAACACACGGAGCACGGTTTGAGGCAATGTGGCAGGGGTAAAGGGATGTACAACCACCTTTAAAATATGGCTTATTATTTTTAACAGCTATGCGTGCCTCCCTCTTCGGGGGCCACACCTGGACTACTTTAACTATAAGGTGTCAGAAACAATAGTAACAATAAATAACACTCACCTAGGCTGACTCTAGGCCAGACATCACAGTAAGTGCTTTACATGGGTGAAGAAGCCTTATTGGCTGGGAGGAGCCACTGCTCATACTTCTGGACCAGCTCTCCCTGAGGTCTCCTCATCAGAGTTCTGAACAGGTGGCCTCAGCATTGGGATGGGGGGCAGCGGTGGTGCAGAGAGAACACAGGGCGCTGAGTTTGAAAGACTCAAAAGGAAACTCAGAATGGCAGCCTGGTATGGTGCCCAGCAGCAAAAGAACAAGGTGAAGCTCAAAATCAAGAACCAGGTTTCACACTAGGACCGTAAAAGAAATCAGTGTGGGTGGTGGGTTCCCACGGGGACAATCCTCAGCACCCTGTGGAGGGACTGGCGCTACTTCTAACCCTAACAAACATGGTCAGTTTAATCCAGGGCTCCCTCAAAAGCTCTTGGGGCAGCTCCCAGAGTAAGACTCCGCACATGGAGTGCGCGGTTGGTTCAGTATAGATTCCCAAGCCTGGTTTCCCCGTGGGTTCTGTCAGCGCAGCGCCTGGGAGAACAAGGGCAGGCTCCTATGATCTGACTGGTGTCCAGAGTCAAAGATCCAATCCATAGGGAGGGCAAGAGAGCAAGACAGAGCAGCAGCACCACAAACAAAAGGCCAAGCCAGGGATGGGGATCTTGGGCAGGGCAAGCTCTGATTTCAGAAAAAAGATGTAGGCTCAGTGGGTGTCCCTGGGCCATAGACTCCAGGGCCCAGCATTTAAAGCAAAGGTGTGGGAAGCAGAAACACTGCACAGGGCTCGGCACCGTGCTAACAGAGTGGAGCCTGTTCCCAATGGGCTTCTTGGAAGGAAGGTGGGGCTGCACAACACGAGGCTGAGGAAGAGGAGAGGACAGCATTGTAAACCAAAGTTAATTCTAGACTGTAATAAAGAATAGCCTGGCTGGTGTAGCTCAGTGGATTGAGCATGGGCCTATGAACCAAAGGGTCACTGGTTCGATTCCCAGTCAGGGCAAAAGCCTAGGTTGTGGGCTGGGTCCCCCATTGTGGTGGGGTGCAAGGAGCAACCACATGTAGATGTTTCTCGCCTTCCCTTCTCCCCTCTCTAAAAATAAATAAAGTCTTGAATAAAAAAATACTCTTTCCTCAGTTGACTATAGGGAGTCCATCTGAACAGATAAATTCCTTCATTGAATGAATTAAATTCCATATTAAATCCCCCCTAGGACAAGATGCACAGGACCGGGCAAGTGTGTTCAGCACGGGGACAGGAGACAGCCCGGAACTCGCCCGCACCACTTGGAGCCCAACCAGATGTGGTTCCACGCCCGGGAGGAGGGTCCTGATGAAAGCGCCAAGCTGTCTCACACAGAGGCTGGACCCTCACTCAGCTGCACCCCCAGGCTCAGGCTGCTCCCACACCCCTTGCCTCAGAAAGGATAGGCCCCCAGCTAGTTGGAGAAAGTAGCCGTGGGCCCAGCTGGCGGCCAGTGTTTCTTGAGCACCTACTGTGGCCAAAAGCACTTTTAAGCATGGCTCTGAGGGGGGCCCAAGTTTTACTCCAAAATATGCCTTTTGGGATATTGATTTTAAGCTAGTTATTAAGAAACAAAAGACTCAGAACTTTTGACCCTCCCCCCTTACCTGTCTAAAGGAATTCAGACCAAAAAAACCCACTTAAAGGAGAACATCTTAGCATCATAATATAAACTAGCTATGGTAGACAGCCAGAAATCCAGGAAAGCCTATTGGTTAGACTTCGCTCCATGCCCATTGCTTCTGGGTGGCTCAGCAAGAATTTGTTTACTCCGTGTTTGCTCATTCTCGTCTGTCTGTGAATTGCCTGCTTTACCTTTGAAATCCCAGGTCCCCACTCCCCTTGTCCTTTGTTTTAAATGGCATATAAACCTCAACTGTCCAACACAGCTTTGGTCCATATTCTTATGGCACTCCTGCATGTACACTCGTAATCAATTTTGAACAATTTTTTCCTGTTAATCTGTTTTTTTTTTTAAGATTTTATTTATTTTTAGAGAGAGGGGGAGGGAGGGAGAAAGAGAGGGAGAGAAACAGCAATGTATGGTTGCCTCTCACATGGCCCTCACGGGGACCTGGCCTGCAGCCCAGGCATGTGCCCTGACTGGGAATTGAACCAGGACCCCCTGGTTCCCAGCCCGTGCTCAATCCACTGAGCTACACCAGCCAGGGCATAATCTGTTTTATATTAATTTGATTATTAGCCCAGCCAGAACATTAGGTAGGATAGATAGCCAACCAAGGCAGGGAGGAGAAGGGAGACATGTCTCACCCACTGGCATGAGCCTGGTCCGCTGATACTGCCAGGTGTTCTGACATCACAAGAAACACCATGCTAACATGGGGGGAGGGCAGTCCTTGAAATTCTACGTATCTTTTCCATTATCTGGGAAAGAAAGCCTTGAAACTGTGGTTTCATCCCAAGGCCTGAAAAGCTGCAAAGGGCCCATAGTGCCCAAAGGAAGAAGCTCATAAACACCTCTGGGTATTCACTCCCCCCTCCCAAAGCCGGCACCACCTTTACTTGTCAATCAATATGTAACCCCCCTCCCCCCTGATCCCACCAACTGTGTAAGTCCTCAGAACAAAGGACTCTGGGTTTGGGCACTCTTGGCTCTCCGGCTGTCTGGCCTCAGGCCACCTGCATGCTTGCCACCCGGGGCCATACTTTCACTGCCCTTACCCTGCTTTGCCATGAACCTATACCTTTCACCCTCCCCACCCCCTTAAATAGGCCCACTCTCTTCCGGGAGAAGAGAACTGATCACCAACAAACCCCACCTGCATGCTAGTAGCAACGCTGATCTGTAACTCTTTCCTGCATTGGCAAGACAACCAAGTTTCTGGGAGTTTCTCATGTAACAAGAAGAACTTAGAAAGGCAGGAGAAAAACTGATTTTTGTGCCCCCACAATTCTTCATTTACAGTGCCATCTACCCAGACTCTCCATTTTTCTCTTAAAGTTCTCCTTTCATAATTACTTATCAACCATAACTTCTACAAGAGCATTTGTTTTAGGGAAAATGACACATTATCTGTTAATTAGCTCATTGGTCACTGTGAACATGTAACAAAGAAAAGGCTAGGCTGTCTTTTTTTTCTATTTTTCCTATTGGGTGGGAGAAACACACCATAGATGCTTGCTGAGCACTCCAGGAGTAGAGTGTGTATGTTGTTCTTTGTTCAATTTATTTGTGGTTATAAGTCACTGAGATTTTGAGGTTATTTGTTATTATAGCACAATGTATCCGGATTCATATAAGGGTATAGAGGAAGAGGATCAAGATAGGCTTCACGGAGAAGCTTTGGAAGATAAAGCCAATTAGAGCAGCAGAGAACAGAGAAAAAAGCATCCCAGAGAGGAGATGGGGAGCTGCTGCAGAGCCGCACCAGCCACGGACCTGCTCTGCAGCCTGGCGTGGCCGGCGCTCAGGACTCCGAGAGGAGAGTGTGGAGGGAGACGAGGCTGCAAGGGAAGATCGGGGCCAGATGCTGACACAATCTTCAGAATATACTAGAGAGTTGTAGAAAATGAGGAGCTAACAAAGGTTTTTTTCTTTAGTAAAACCCTAATGGATTATATACTTTAGAGAAACAACCAGCCGCAGGGTAGAGAGAGAACAGAACGGGAGGAAGACCAGTTAGGAGGCAATTATAAGCTAAGAGTAAAGTGATGAAGGCCCAAGTCAGAGGCTGACAAAGTTTTTCCATAAAGGGGCAGATGGTAAACATTTTAGGCTTGGTTTACTCTCCGGTCAGTCTCTGTCACAGCTACCTGACCCTGCCACTGTAGCACAGAAACCGCCATCCGTTACACATCGCACATGGCTGTGTTCTGACACAGCTTTATTTACAACAGAGGCAGACCTGGCCTGTGGACTGTGGTCTGCCCAACCCTGAACTAAAGTAACGATAAGAATGACACAATGTATGGAGACCTACTACAGACCAGGCACTTGCAGACAGGATTGCTGATTTTCACAACCTTGCAGGGGAGATATTATCGGCTCCATTTTACAGGTAAGAAAATTGAGGCTGAGGTGTTGAGTAACTGGCTCAAGGTCACACCGATGGTATATGTCGAAATCAGGATTCAGGCTCGGGTCTGATTCTAGAGCTCATGTGTTTTTGTCATGGCAATGCCACCTCCGGAAGGCAGTCAAGAAGGAAAAGAGAGGGAGATACACAGGGCTGCTAGCAGTAGTGCCAGAGATCGTTCACTCATCCATCCATTCAACAAATATATTGTTTATGCTATGTGTGAAGCGCCAAGGATTCCAAGATGAATGAGAACTGATTTCTGTCCTTGAGTAGCTCAGAGTCTAGCATTTAAGTCTATTGTTGGATGTGGGGGATGAGGAAGAGGAAGTATGATTTTTTAGTAAGATCAAGGAAGTAAAACACTGAAGTTGCTCTCATCCTTACCTCCTTTCCTCTAAGCGTCCAGAGAGTCCTCTGATCCTTCTGGATCATAGACACCAGCTATTTTTACCCTCTAGCATTGAAAGCATTGGCGGACTTACTGTGAAACTATTGAAGCTTAAGCTTCGGGGTCCCTTGTTTCCTGGAACAGGGCCTTCCGAGGCTCTGTGATTTCTGCTTCCTCAAGCTCTTTGGAATTTAAGACTCCCAGGGATTTAGTCTGCCAAGAATCATCTCAACCTCTCAGTGGGCCATTAGAGAAGGAAAGGCCACACACACTCCGGGGGGGCTGGAAGTAGGCCCAAGGCGGTGCTGTAGCAGCAGTGAAGGCAGGCCATTCCGTGGTTGGCTGCACTTCCTCGTGTGGGAGGTCTGTTGACCTCATCAGCTGACCCAACTTTATATCCATTTGTCCAGAGCAAATCAAACCCAGCAAAATTAAGTGTGTTAAAAACAAGACAACACGCCCTGGCTGGTGTAGCTCAGTGGATTGAGTGACGGCCTGCAAACTAAAGGGTCGCAGGTTCAATTCCCAGTCCAGGCACATGCCTCTGTTGCCAGCCAGACCTCCCAGTAGGGGTCACAGGAGAGGCAACCACACACCGATGTTTCTCTCCCTCTCCTTCTCCCTCCCTTCCCCTCTCTCTAAAAGTAAATAAATACAATCTTTAAAAAAATAGGCGATGGAATGGACATAGAAGTTTAAAACAAACAAATAAGACAACAGGGGCTGACAAGTGTGGTTCAGTTGTTTGTGTGTTGTCCCAGAAAGCAAAAGGTTGCCGGTTTGATTCCTGGATAGGGCACACGCCTTTATTGTGGTTCCGTCCCCGGTTGGGGCATGTGTGAGAGGCAATGGATAGATGTTTCTCTCTATTGATGACAATAGAGAGAAATAGATGTTTCTCTCTATTAAAGAAGAGAAAAGAAATAATTCTCTCTAAAAAGAAATAAAATTACCAAAAAAAAAAAAAAAAAAAAGGCAATAGGCCCAAAATGGAGTCACTTACGCTAAGCTCCACATCACCAAATCAAAACATAATTAGTTAGGGCTCTCCCAGAAATACAACCTTAAACCAGTCAATCAAGAATCACCTAATCTGCTCTAGGTAGGTAATCTGCCTGATAGATCCCTGCCATCCTCTGAAGGAAAGAGACTTTACAATAACTTCACTTTTTGGTCTACTATAACTTCCTCATTGCCTCTCCCTGCTGCCTATAAAAGTATTTCATTTGGTGCACTTCCTCAGAGCTTCTGTCTGCTAGATTGGATACTGCCTGATTTATCAATTGTTGAATAAAATGGGCAAGATTTTTAAAATGTACTGTTCAATTTTGTTTGGCAGTTATTTTACACTCACCCAAGTCACAGGTAACTCAAGACTATGATGTTATTAATGTGAGAACAGGAAGCGTAACTGGCAACATGATTGGCTCTGGTCGTTTGCTGAGTCCTATGCTCTGCCAGATAAACCCATGAAGCACAGCACATTACAGGCTGGGACCTGGGTGAGTGGTCCTGAGCCTGTTGTGCCTACTGTCACATCCCTGGTGGCCAGTACAGCCCCTGACCAATGGAAGTGCTCAATAAAGACCTTTATTAAAGGAGGAAGCTGTTCTTAGGAGATATACTCATTTCTGCGAAGATGAATTGGCAGTGCTCAGACTCGCTCTCTCTACGCGAACAGCATTAGCCAATAGTATCGGAGCACCTTCATCCTTGGATAGCGTGGGATTACAAACTATTTCTCCATGCAAGCCACACACGGCCCTCGGTTATGACTCATTACCTGTGAGCACCCACCTCATTGTGTCATCTCAGGGCTCTCTTCCAGAATAAGTTTTCATCATTATTTTTAATTTTTTAAAAGATTTTACTATTTTCAGAGAGAGGGAAAGGGAGGGACAAAGAGAGGGAGAGAAACATCAGCTGGCTGCCTCTTGCACGCCTCCAACCAGGGACCTGGCCAGCAAGCTAGGCATGTGTGCTGACTGGGAATCAAACCAGTGACCCTTCAGTCCACTGAACCACACCAGCCAGGGCTATTTTTTAATTTTTTAAAGATTTTTATATATTTTTATGGAGAGGGGAAGGGAGGAAGAAAGAGAGGGTGTTGACGTGTGAAACACTGGTGGGCGGTCTCTTCTGTGCTCTCCGACCAGGGGCCAAACCCACACCCCAGGCCTGTGCCCTGACTGGAGATTGAGACCGGACCTTTCGCTTTATGGGATGACACCCAGCCGACTGAGCCACACCCGCCAAGAGCTCTTCCAGAGTAAGTTTTAACTCCTTGCTGGGTTTGGGGGAAACTTGGGTGACATACTTAGAATCAACACAGGCTGCAGGGGCTTGCTTGCTCATCCACTTTGAGTTGATTCTACTCACTTCACTGTCAGAGGGCCTCACTTTCTGACTTTCCTTAGAGCCGCCAATCCTCCACAAACCCCATTCTTCTGAGTCCTTCTGCATGGACTGTTTTTACGTCAGTGTGTGATTTTTAGGCATAGTTGGAGCAGGAAATGCTTTCACAAAGAATTTGGTCATTATGGAGATAAAACGTAATGTGACAGGGAAAACAGTGGATCTGGGGATCAGGATGCCTGGGCTCCCATTTTGGACACATCAGTCATTTCACAAACAAGCACCCAAAAGCCCACTGTGGTAGCCTCGAGTGCTGAGCCACACTACAAGTATGTGAATGAAGAGACACTCCCTCCCCAGGGCAGCCCGGTGGGCAAAGAAGAGAGTTTCACTGCAATAATGGAGAATTATAAAATGAATTGGGAGCACTTAGTGGCGTTTCCCAGCTTCGCTGCACCATCAGGATCCCCACGGGTGTCCTTTCAAACACAGATCTCTGGGCCCCACCCCTCGGAAACTCTGAACCAGTAAGTCTGAAAGTCTTCAAAGACTGAAGCCTAAACAAGCGGCCCCTCTCCCCAGCCCCCCACGAAGGTGATTCTACTGGCAGTGGCCCGAGCAGACTGCAAGGAAGGGGTCAGGAAATGGTCCCCAGAGGCAGGGGTGTATAGCTGGTTTTTAAGGGAAGCAGGAGTAGAAACCTACCAGGCATAGAGGCACAAAATGGCATAACCTTACCTCCCACTTTGAGGAAATGAAGACCACTAGGCATGACTGCCACAGGTTCCTGCTCTACCCAACTGACTTTCTCTCTACTGAAGACTGTTAGGAGAGAATGAGGTGTAGCGTCCTGGTGAGAGCTGACCACAGCTGGGCTCCTCCTCACTCCTCCGTGCCCCCCCCGCCCCCGCCTCACTTGTACACAGGCAGGGACACACACACACATCTTCCCCCAAATCTCTAAACACACTGGAGTCTCCCTTTCAAAAACAATCAAACGTTCCCTTTACTCTGGGCCCCTCCATGTACACACCACCGTTTACTTCCCACTTGTCTCAATGCCAAGCTTCTTTAGACATAAAAGAAAGAAAAAATAAACAAAAGTACTATGAAGCTGGCACATGTTCGTTACAGAAAATTTCAAAACTAAGAGGGAAAAGGCCCTTCTCATTCGCATGATAAACTCTCCAGACACCCTCAGCACTCATCAGAACAGCAACTAAGTTAACTTACCCCCAGAACGTCAACACCTCGAGGACGGAGACACGGTTTCTCACCCTATGTCCTCTGCAGACAGAAAGACGCAATAAATACGTGTAAATTGAACAAGTAACATAAATTGTCCATATTGATCCCTAAAGAGTGTGACATCTATCCAGTTTTTTGTGTTTGCTTCATTAAAAAACCAGAATGGCATCATGCTATATATACATCACTTACAAAGGGATCAGGATGTTTGAAACCTGCTTTTTACAGTGAAAATATACCACAAAATATATTTTCAGCTACTTTGGGTTTGAATAAACCATAATTTATTTAGGTTGTCTTCAATTTTAAACATTAAAACAGACATTGTGATAAACATCCTTGTATCTAAAATCTCTGCATATGTTACAATGATTTAAACATTTTTTCTTATCCTCACCCAAGTATATATTTACTGAATTTAGAGACAGAGGAAGGGAGAAGCATTGATTGGTTGCCCCCCATACGTGCCCTGACCAGGGATTGAACCAGCAGCTTAAGTATGTGCCCTGACTGAGAACTGAAGCTGCAGCCCTTCAGCTTACAGGAGGACGCTCCAACCAACTGAGCCACCCAGCCAGGGCTGTCAATCATGATTTAAATAGACTGAATGAGTTGAAGTTGGATTGCTGTGTCAAAGAATACGCAAAAGTCTGTGGCTCTTGACACTTTGTTTTGGAATGGTTGTAGTAATTCATGTAAGTAAATATTAAGAAAATAGCCCTGGCCAGTGTGGCTCAGTTGGTTGGAGCATCATCCCGTAAACTGAAGGGCTGCAGGTTCAGTTCCTGGTCAGAGCTCCTGTGAGAGGCAGCCAGTCGACATTTCTCTCTCCTCTCCTCTTCCCTTCTCTGCTCTCTAAAATCAATGGGTGTATCCTCAAGTGAGGATTAAAAATATCCATGTATTAAGAAAATAAAAACGAGATAAAAAACAGTGAGGGAAGGCCCTAATATTAGGTAGCATGTTCAAGAAAGGCTTCTTTGAGATGATTTTAAATTAAGCTTATCATATGGCAAATCGGGTACACACATTCCAGAGGCCCTGCAGCAGAAAAGGAGAGCACCCTGCTTCCAGAGCAACCTGTCTAAGGCTGACCACACTGTGGGTAGCGGAAGATGAGCTGAAGTAGAGGCAGACCCTGCAAGGACTTTAGACTCTCGTAGGAACTTGAGTTAGTCTGTAAGAGATGGGGGTCACTGAGAGTGAGCCACAGAGGGCATTACGCAGTGGAATAATGTGATCCAATTTATGATTCCAACAGTAACTCTAGAAAGGAAACACATCAAAATACAACCATAATTTTCTCTGGGTGGTAAGGT
Organism: Micronycteris hirsuta; assembly: GCA_004026765.1. Classification (NCBI taxonomy): domain Eukaryota; kingdom Metazoa; phylum Chordata; class Mammalia; order Chiroptera; family Phyllostomidae; genus Micronycteris; species Micronycteris hirsuta. The sequence goes on along the minus strand of PVJI01005357.1, from coordinate 43,519 downwards.
TATAAGTGACTTCTAATTTTTTCTTGTTTTGTAAATTTTCTCCAGTGAGCATGTATAACATTCACGGTTTTAGACATTTAGTCAAAAAGGAAACAGAGTGAACTGGAGAGCAGGAGGGACAACGGAAGGGAGTCTGGTGGGTGATGAGGTGCTGAGATCCCTCTGAGTCTTGAGGAGACTGGAATGGTTTGGTGGCTGTGGAAATGCGTAGCGGTGAACCTGACCAATGCTTAACGGGGAAAAACCCACTGGTGACTGACTGGCTGCAGGAGGCACGTGGGAGGGAAGCCTAAAATGAGAGTTGGGTTCCATCTTGGGTGACCGGTTGGGTTGACAGTGACTCCTCCCAACCCAATACAGGACACAGGAAGCGCACGAACATGGGAGGGGAGATCAATGTGGTGTCACAGAAAGTCAGGGGCCCACAGCACCAAAAGCCAAGCAATCAAATGACTCAGGTTATAAAGCTGAGGAAGAGTAGCAACAATTCTTTCAAGAATTCTTTCAACCAGGGCAGTAACCAGACGGAGTGCAGGTTTGAAGAATTTTTTTCAGCCAAGGGAAATGAACCGGTGGAGGCTGAGTGGATGGAAGTACAGATGTGGAGGGGGCGGCTGAAGGAGCACAGCCATGAAGTGGGATCATGAGCAGAGGTAGGATCTAACGAAAAAGGACATCTCAGTTCTTTGGGGAGTGAGGGCAGAGGCAGGCAGATAGATACTCATGTACAGGCTCTTTGGAGGCTCACAGTGGGAAGGGTAAATTCTTGCTTTTTGAATTTCACTCCGTCTGTGCAGTAGAAGGTGGTGATCTATTGGGTATGTGGACGAGCAAGCAGTTGAAGCTCAATGGTAAAGGTTTAAAATAACCTAAGAATGGTAGAGGGTGCTGATCAAAGGTAAGCACTGAAGTTGACCTACTAGATTTTGTAGCAGCCTCTCCCCGACCATCTGTACATTCCCTTTTTTTTCAGATATTGTGTTCTACACCCAAGAGGGTACAGGCAGGGAGAAACTGAGCCATACAATTGATTCAGGATTGGGAGTGTGCAGAGCTGGTGCACCTTGAGAATAAAGGTCCTAAAGGGCTGAGGGTTAAGAATGACAATAGTTTGAGATACCACAATAGCAACAGCACATGCGACTCTGTGCCTGTTTTGGACCTCCTACCTCACCTCTGCTCAAAATGGACCTGAAATGCTCCTGTCCCACTGCTGGACCCTGCACCTGTGCTGGCTCCCGGAAATGCAAAGAGTGCAAATGCACCTCCTGCAAGAGCTGCTGTTCCTGTTGCCTTGTGAGCTGTGCCCATTGCGCCCAGGGCGGTGTCTGCAAAGGAGCACGGGACTTCCCATCAGGGAGAGCCTGCCCCCAAGATGTAAACAGACCAATGTGTTCAAATCTGCATTTTTTTCACCCCCCCACCCCCACCGGAACCATTTGCCACATTCCCTGTTCTATGAATTAGGTGAGGGATAATAAAAGTTGTTGACTTAAAAAAAGAATAGTTTGAGTTGACCACAGGGTACCCATTGGGTCAAGAAGAAAATGAAGTTAAAAGGAAAAAAAAAAAGCCAAGTGGAAAGATCGAGAGATTGGTCTCCTAAAGAAGTAAAAGAATAAATTTAGTGGCAAAGTAAGAAAACTGGAAAAACAAATAGTTAACAATAAAACAGGAAGTCGTATGTGAGAATCTGGGTATAGTCAGGGCAGAGAAGTGGGTGGTTCAAGGGCAGGTGCACATGGTTAGACTTGAAATCAACGTACTGCAAGGCAATGCTTGGAAACACTCAGGGTGGCAGAATTTGAAGCAAAAACTGTAAAGCAAGTTCAAGGGAAGTAGGGGATGTGATTCTTGCACAAGAACGGCAAGGTGGGTGGACAGCACAGAGATCACCAGACCTCATGAGACTGACCCTTTCCAGGAGTCTAGGCGGAAAACTGCAGTGAACAGCAGGGCCCCTGGAACCCACTGGGGCTCTAGTCCTGGCTCTACCAGTGACTAGGCATGTGGTCGGGTCAATTAATTTCTCTGGCCTTACTTGTCTTATGAGTAAAATGAAGATACAATAGCACCCACTAGCAAAGTGCCTGTACCACAGCACCACTGAAATGTCAGCATCACTATCATTTCCCATTTGAACAGGGAGGGGCCTGTAACCTCAGTCTCTAAGGCAGAGATTCTCAACCTTTTTGGTCTCAGAACCAAAATTACTGAAGATGCCAAGTAACTTTTTATAATGTGTATTATAGCCACTGACTTTTTAATCTCTTAAAATAAAACTGTTTCTTAGTAACAAGTGTTTTAAGTAACTTTTTCAAAAGAAGAAAAATTTGGAAGTGTGACACTGTTTTACATTTTTGCAAATACCTTTAATGTTTGGCTTAACTGAAGACAGTTGGATTCTCTTATCTGCTTCTACATTCAGTCTACTGAAGTGTGCTGTTTCAAGTATATGAGAAAACTCAAGCGCCTCACTGGCCCTTTAAAGGGGGACCCTAGATCGCACCTTGAGAACTTTTTTTTAAAGCTTTCTTATAGCTTTAAATCATTCATTCATTCATTCATTCATCCATTCAACACCACTCCCAGCAACAGAAACGAATCACGTTGCCTGTCCTGGAAGCGTTTAGCTGGGAGGAGAGATGAAACCTAATTAAAAATTACAGCACAGCATAAGTAAACACAGAGAAGGAAGTTACGAGTGTGCCTGAGAGGCAAGGAAGGTAAAACAAAGTACAGGGAATTTGAATTTGGACTGTATTTCCTGTGCTCCCTCTAAGCAGATGCAAGAGCATATGCAAAGGCCAGGGTGCAGGAATCAACACAGTACAAGACGCAGAGTACCTTGACAGAGGAAGGAAAAGTTATTACGCAGACAAGACTGTCGGGTCTTATCTGACAGTTAAACTTCACCCTCTAGACAACAGTAGGCTGGGGTGACAAGACCTTGCTTTTCTTTTTTAAGTGAGGTTCACCAAGGTATAATTTATTTAGAAGTAAAATTTACCTTTTTAGGTATACAGTTCTATAAGTTACGACAAAGGTATACAGTAAACACGGACACAATCAAGACATAAAATATTCTCATCACTTCAAAAAGTTCTCATTGCAGTCAATCCCCAACCTTCACTCCCTCGGCTGCAGGCAACAACTGATTTCTGTCCGAACGGTTTAATTTTTACTTTGAAAAAATTATACACTCACAGAAAGTTATAGAGGACCCATGTACACTTGCCCCAGCTCCTTCCAATGCTGACATCTTACAAAACTATAGAAAAGTATTGAAGCCAGGAAACTGACAATACAATGAATCAGACTACAGGCCTTGTTCAGACTCCACCCGTGTTTACATGCGTTGGCCCATTTTAAGGGACACAATTGGGCCATAGTAGCAAGATGGGCTCTGAAGCAAGGACATGGAAAAAAGAATTCAAGGAGGTGCAGGAAGGGGACCGAAGGAAACCTTTCTGGAGAACAGACATTATTTGATGGAAAGTTTGGTATGAGTATTTAAATTAATCCTTTTTTGTGGGGGGGAATGAAATCTCCCATAGGGCAGGAGAGCAAACAGGTTGTTATAAATTGAAGGGCCTGACTTTTGACTGAATTGAGGAAATGTTTCTTACACTCATGAAATCCCCCAAATAATTTGAATATTCCTGCTCTTACTCAAACAAAAAAAGAAACATCTTTAGTCACTTTACTTTCTTACTTTTGTGCGATTGGAAACAATGAAATAACTACCAAAGACCTGACAGTCCCTTGAGATTTAGACAGTTACCTGTTGGCTCTCCTGAATAGGATTAGGTAACTCCCCGAACCAAAACAAACCTCCACACTTTTATTCCTTCCCGGAGTTCTGGACTTTTTGTCAGCTCTCGTGCCTGCTTCAGCACTGTATCAGAAGGGAGTATTAATAACGCCAGTAACAGTATTTACAGACATCACTTACTCAGCACAGGGCCGCGTGTGGGGCGCTCTCTTCACTGTCACAGCCTAAGCTCCTGCGGCTCCGGTGTGCGCCCAGGACCACGCAAACCAATGCAAAACACTTAGCTCGGTGCTGGCCCAGGGCGCGATGCTGTTAGCTCGCCTTGTCTGAGGCCGACTCCAGTCACCAGCCCGACGGACCTTTCCTCAACAGCTGTGGTGCACTCAATTTGGACAAACGTGCAATGTAAATATTTCTGGTGACAAAATCCGCATTTAAATCTCGGTCTATTTAAAACTTACTCTGGCCGTTACCTAGTTTATCACTAGTTACTACCAAATACAGCCCTTGGTTAGATCTGAGTGACTTTGTACGTATTTATGACAAGCTCTTTAATGTCTTTGAAATTAGTATCTTAAAACTGGATTGAATGAACTATGGTAGCAAACTGTTTTCACTGTGCCCTGGGTTAGATAGTTGATACACATTTTAGCACTTATTAGCACTTAGTCCTCCTGTTAATAATCTACTTGTTAATATCATTATTAATAATGTCATTATCTGCAACTACGCACACTTTAAAGAAGGGGAAGTCGAGGCCCAGGAGGCTCAGCCCTCCGGCCCAGGCCACACAGCAGTTGGTGGGCATCGAGAGCAATTCTAAAGCAACAGTGCCTTGTGATCCAATTTCAGTAAACGTACCCTAGGGACACAGTTTTATTTTATGAAAAAGGGACAACTTCAAATATGAAAGGGTAAATTAAAATAACCACCGGGAGGAAACAGGCTCGGTAAGGTCGCACAGAGGACGTAGCACCCGGATCCCGGGGCCGACGCGTCTCGACCCCGAAGCACCGCCCGCGCCGCCCCGCCGCCCGCCGCGCTTCCCGCCGGCCCGGGACAGGGGGCGGTATCTGCGGCGTCCACGCCTGGAAACAAAGTTGTCAGGGGAGAGTGCAAAAATGTAACAGAGAAACAACGGAAAACGAGTTCACCGCCGGGAAAACACACAGACACAGACACACACACACACACAAACACACAAACACCCCCAAGAGTTTCCCAGGCGGAGCCTTCACGGCAGCCCGGCGGCGAGACAAACCCGCGCGGGCGGGCGCCGCGTCTTCGGGGCGCACGGCCCCGAGCAGGCGGCCCCGAGCCCAGCGGCCGCGGCGGCCGCCCGCGGCTCCCTCCGCGCCCGCGCCCTCTCGCGATCGCGAGGCGCCCGGAGGGGCTACAGCCGCCGACGGCCGAAGGGCGGCCGCCTTTCCGCGGAGCGGGGCCGAGCACGTGTCCCCAGACGGCCCGCGGCCGCCGCCCGCAGCCATGCTCCGCAGGGCGCGGCCCCCCAGGTCCCCGGGCGCCGCCGGGGGGCGCCGGACCCGCCGCCCGCCCCGCCCGGCCCGGCCCGGCGGCGAGGGCGCCCTCGGCCGAGCCCCGGGCGGGCCGCTGGGGGGCGGCGGCGGCCGCGCGGGCGGGCGGGCCGGGGCGCGGAGCCGCGGGCGCCGGCGGCCAGACCGAGGCCGGGCTCGCGCGCCGACAGCGACCCGCCGCCGAGCACCGGCCTGCGCCGCCGCCGCGCCGCCCCCGCCGCGCCCTCCGGCCGCGGGGCCTCCGGGCGCTGGGCCCGGCGCGGGCCGCGAGAGGCGGGGCCGGCGTGCGGCGGCGGAAGGAGGCGGAGGGGGAGGAAGAGGAGGAGGAGGCGGCGGCCGGGCGCTGGGGGCGAGGGCGGGGGGCGGGCCGGGGAAGGGGAGGAGCGGGATCTCAGGAGCGCGGCGCCGCAGCCGGGAGCCGGCGGGCCCGAGAGTGACCGAGTCACGGCGGGCGCCGGCGGAGCCGCGGCGTCGGACCCGCCTCCTGGAGGAGCTCAGCCCCGGCCAGGCCCGGCCCCGTTCCCGCCCCGCGCCGCCTCCCCGCCGCCGCCGCCGCCGCCGCCGCCGCCGCGGGAGCGCTCGCCTGCCCACCCCGCCCCCGCGGCCGAGCCGGGAGTCGAGTGGGAGTCGGCCGCCGGCGCGGGCAGCGCCGGGACCCGCGGGGGACGCTGCAGCCGGAGCCGGGAGGGGCCGCGCCGCCGCCGTCTGAACTAGGATGTCCCGACATGAAGGTGAGCGCGGCCCCCGCCCCCACCGCCGGGCCTCGGCCTACCCCGCCCGGGCCCGGGGCCGCGGAGGGCGGCCGGGAGGCGGCGGGGACTCCGGCCGGGCCCGGGCCGCCCCGAAACGGCGGGCCCGGGGGCGAGCGGCGGCCGGCGGGGAGCCGCGGCGCCGCGGCTGCAGCGGCGGCCCGGAGCCGGGCCTGGCGCCGGAGGCGGGGCGGCCGGGCGGCCGAGGGTTTGCACTGTCATGGGGAGGGGGAGGGGAGGGGAGGCGGCGGGCCCGTTACCGGCGGGACCTGGGCCCCGGGGGCCGGCCGATACCGGACGCCGCGGCCCGCCCGGCCGAGCCCGGGGCCGTGGGCGCCGGCGCGGCCTAGCGCGCCCGCCACCCCGGAAGGGCCCGGCGCGGACGCCGAGCGGGGCCGCGGGCGGAGGCAGGGACCGCGGAGCCGGCCGGGGGTCGGCGGGCGCGTCCGGCGGCCCGGACGGGACGGCCACCGGCCCTGCCCGCGGGAGACCGCGGGGCCGGCGGGAAGGCCCGGCGGCGGGGAGACGGAAGCCCCCTCCGCCCGGCCTCGCGGCTAGGCCTCGGCGCGTCCCGGGGCTCGGGTAGCCAGGCTCCCGGGGCGGAGCCGGCCGGGCCGCGGCGAGCGAACCCCCTGCTCCGTGCCCGGGCGGAGCGGGCCCCTCGGCCGCCGCGCACCGCCTCCCAGGCCGGGCTGGGGCACGACCGCGGCGGGGTCTGTCCGGTGGTCGGGGGCGTTTGGGGCTCCTTCTGGAGACGAAGAACGTGGTTGGGGTGCAGTTGCGAACAGGCGGGCAGCTCCAGCCCAGTCCCAGGGCACAAAGAGAAAAGTGTTCGGGGCCGATGTCTAGGCGTTGAGCTGGTAAAAAATAAGTTAACTTCAGTTTACTGCCATATGGTTTAGAAAAGGGGGAGGGGGTTGTGTTTTCTTTGTTTCACTTTCACAGGTCTTCAAATAAAAAGTACTGAGAGACTTGGTGAAAACTTTATCATGGTAAGGTTAATGCAAGGTTGTAGAAGTGGCTTGGAAGTGTTGGGTACTCTTGATTTTAAAATCTTGGGTAGGTGATGTAGGAGTGGAGAAAGTTTAGTGAGTCAGATTAGTTTGTAGTTCACACCGGTCGGGAGGATATTCTTAGGGAACTACAGGTTTTAGAATTTTGAGGTGGAAAAACTCAGATTAAAATGATATTTCGAGCAAGTTTCACAATTTGCATTACTAATTGCAATGTTGAAATTGACTCAGAATATTTTGTGTTCAAGGATTCTGTATTTTGAAAGTCGCAAAACGAATAGTAAATATAATGTAATCTTCACTTACTGTGTACAACTATGGAGGTTTTGAAATAATGTATTTAGGCCCATAGAAATATTTTGAAACAATACCTAATTTTACATTTTTTTCTGCTTGATGGAAATATATTCCCTACCTCTAATTTAAAAGAAACTGTGATTAAAGTTCTAATCAAATTTTAATTTAGGCTATTTAAGTTTATTCTAGACCATAGTAGTGTATACATTGACCATCTGCAAGACAGAATTAACATCAGCAATGGCTGCAAGCCGCCTTACTCATGAGAACTGGGAGAGGTAAAGTTACAGTATCGTAGCAGTGGGGGAAAAGGTGTTTGAGAATCATTCACTTTGCTTCATGAAAACATCCAGGTAGTTCCAGACTATATTCTAATTGAATGGTATCCTAGAAGATTCCTTTATCCCTGTAATCTTTTAGAACAGTGATTTTCAACTGGTGTGCAGCAAGAATTTTTAAAACATGCAGTACCTGACTATTTAGTCAGGGGCGCTGACCTCTCTTCCCTAAGATTGTCAAATTAAAAAATGACAACAGCCAACACAACGACAGCCATGTGGTGTGAATGAATCAAAATTATACCTCTTTCTTTTGTCAGATTAGCAAAAAATAGTATTTTTTGGTGTGCTGCAGAATTTTAGTAATTAGTTTATGTGTGCTATGTGATGAAAAAAGTTGAAAATCGTTTCAGAATAATTAAAATCCCACAGTGCCAGTATTCTTGGATATAACAAATTCTGTAATCTAAGCCCATTTTCCTCTACTTGGTCCTGTGGAATGGCATGTGGCTTTGAAACTTAACATTACTTTTTAGTTACTTTAATATTACTGAACTTTAGGACATTAGTAGCACAGCTTTTGTGGTAACTTACATAATGCCAGATGTTTCTGAAAAAGGAATATTCCTATAATACATCAGTTGAAGACTTGTAGTACAATATTTGACAAGTGATTATCTTTTAAGGGTCTAAGTTTAGGGCCTAAGGCAGGAACGGCAGTCTCATTAAGAATCACATTTAATTCATTAGCTGAATATGTTTTGTTGAATATTAGTTAAGGCCGCAGTTATTTTTATTAGCAGGAATTAAACCTACCAACAAACACATAAATTGACACCCTCACTATTCTAGTTCTTTTTTCATCTTTCTCTCCTTTGGGATAACTAATCCCATTTCTTTTAGCATTTCTTTAGTGGATTTCATCTGTCCACCATCAAATTCTCTGTAGTTCTTGTTTCCTTTCAGCAGTGTGACCCAGAACTTGATGTAGTAGTCTACTGAGGGATCTGAACTATGCAAGTACAGTGTTGTACTTGCATTGTGCTTCCTCTTCAGCGCCTTCTGTGTGCCTGTAATTTGTCTTTGCACCCACCCTAGTGAGTTGTGCTGTATTATGTATATGTAATGATGTAACTTTGGACGACACAGCTCCAAGCCGGACATTTACCAAGCTCTGTGTACTCTTGATTTTAAAATCCTGTATAGGTAATGTATGAGTTGAGGAAGTTTAGTGAGTGCTTCAGATCAGTTTGTGCTTCGCACCAGTTGGAAGGATATTCTTAAGGAAATACAAGCCTTAGAATTTTGAGGTTACCAAGTTCAGAGTCTCTACCCTGTGAAGCAGTGGACTACCTCTGAGAAAGGAGATGCAGCCAGGAACATGGAGAATGTTTAAACTCAGGGTCGGCATACTTCTTCTGTAAAGGGGCAAGGTAGTAAATATTGTGGCCTGGTGAGCTGTGAGGTCAGCTCTACCATTACAGTGTAAAAGCAGTTATAGACAACATGTAAGTGAATGAGCGTGACCATGTGCCAGTTAATTATTTATAGATAATAACATTTGATTTTCATATAATTTTCATGTGTCATGAAATGTGACTCTTAGGTTTACCATTTAGAAATGTAAAAACCTGCAGAGTCTACAAACACAGAATGTGGCTGAATTTGGCCCTGTTTGGCCCAGGTCTATAATTCATTTGCCTTCGCTTGCTCTGGACTAGCGCCTTAGAGAGTTAATGGAAATGGAATTGTTGGGAGTCCAGAAAGGGCCAGCTTTGTGTGGCATTAATGAGTCCATAGACTAAACCAGTTCTATACCTCAGTTTCCAGCGGCATCAGGTAGATTGGGATAGAAGTGATTGTTTCCAAGGGTGGGAACCAGGCTCCCCACCTTCCCACAATCTGAGTGGGAATGGCAGTACTCCACATTGTCTCCTGCTTGCCCGTTTTGACTTTCCGGCCTAGCACCCGGTCACTTCATGTTCACCATACTAATACCATGTTACACATAGTGAAACCAGTTATTTGCTATTTTAATTTTAAGAGTATTTTTTAATGTTTCACTAGACATTAAATGCTAAATATTATTTCTTTTTTAAAAAGACTTTATTTATTTATTTTTAGAGAGAGTGGAGGGAGGGAGAAAGAGAGGGAGAGAAACTTCGACTGGTTGCCTCTTGCCTGCCCCCAACTGGGGACCTGGCCCTCAACCTAGGTATGTACCCTGACTGAGAATTGAACCTGTGACCTTTTGGTTCCTAGGCCAACACTCAATTCACTGAGCCACACCAGCCAGGGCTACATACTTTCTTTTAAATACTTTAAAAATGTTATTCAGAGCTCAAAAACCATTTAATAGCTTTGCAGATTTTAATAAAACGCATCAAATTACACAGTGTTTATTAGCTAAAATAAAGTTATGAATGTTCTTGCATGAGTTGGAACCTAATTGACTACCCAGAGTTAGGAATACATTAATTACCTTAAATCATTCAGCCCTTTTTCAGTTGCTGTTATGATTAGGCACATGTTAAGTACTAAGAAATGTGAAGATAAATAAATGAGACACAGCTCCTTACCTTAACTGTAGCTTCTACAGCACAGTGTTAAATATGCCATCAGGGAGGATAGACAAATTGATGACAATAATTACCAACTTTTTTTAGTAATTCTGCCTACTTTAATCTGTTGTGATTTCGAACGCTTTTTTCTTGAGGGCTTTCTTAACTTTTTATGGGATACTCTTAATTTTAAATAAAATTATTTGATATTTCAAATAGAGCTCTTTTCTTTACCTAATTTATATTTTCCCTAGCTGTTTGAAGATTTTCATATGTAAAAATGATAGTGAATAAATGGACAGGTAATCATATTGTTTTGTTATTCTCAGAAACATCTGAACTGTTTTCAACATTTAAAGTACATGAGTAGGCAAGCCATTAATCTAGTTTTGAAAGTACCATTTTTTAAAAATTGTACCACTCTTCTGGTAGTAGATTAAATTTTCTTCTTTCTAAAAATTCTATCTGACACTAAAAACACACATACAAACAATCCCAGAGTGAATTGCAATGATTTTGCTTTCAGGATTGGGAATTGCAAAACCAGGATTGGTAATTAGCATGTGATTTTAATGTGGTGACTTTTGCCTTCCTGTAGCAAAATAAATTAACTCTCGCTGCAAAAGATCTTTACAATGTCAGACAGTTTATTTTACTTTAACTGTGATCTATTAAAAGATTATGACCTCACTTAGACTTTTTCATTTTCAATAAATGAATTTATCTTGACTTTCAATAAAAGAAAGATAAGAATGTAAACATTTTAATTTCTGGGGTCTTTGATTTCATGATTTCTTATAAAGTTGATTTTGAAGCCCCTTTTTCCCATATTGATATTTGTGTTTAAGTTAATATAATAAAATAAACTTTAATCTTATTTATTTATTAAAGATATTATTTATTTACTTTTAGAGAGAGGGGAAGGGAGGGAGAAAGACAGGGGAAGAAACAGATGAGTGAGCGAAACATCGATTGGCTGCTTCTCATAAGCTCCCAGCCAGGGACCTGGCCCAGAATCTAACCAGCAAACTCTTGGTTCATAGGCCGGCGCTCAACCCACTGAGCCACACCAGCCAGGGCAAAGTTTACTCTTTTTTAAACTGGAGATTTAATTTTGAAGGAATTCCTTTTAGTTTTAGACTCTTGATGTATCAGCAGCAAACTTGTCTAAATATTGAAAACTTTTTCACAGTAGAAACCTGTGAAACTTGTGATGTGAAATGACCAAATGAATCCCTTCATATTAGGCTTACAGTGTTTGAAAAAAGAAATCCATGCATTTATGAATCATAATTTTCGAAACATCAGCTTTATAACATCTACTATATACATTTGCCGAGGTTTTGTTTTGTTTTGTTTTTAACTAGAAGTTTCAAAAGCGGTTTTTCGTGAAGGTTAAGGCATCATTGGATTATTCTACAAATACTAGTTTTTATTACATGATAAATATTCCTTTTGGAATATTTGCATGAATATGGACTCAAAGGAAACATTTCCTATAATTCATATTCATAAAAGTGGAGTGCTGTTCATAATTAAAATCTTTGTTTATAAAAGATTAATTTCAGTGTTGTGCTAGGGGCCACAATGTTTTTGTTTTTTTTTAAGATTTTATTTATTTATTTTTAGAGAGAGGGGAAGGGAGGGAGACAGAGAGGGAGAGAAACAGCAATGTATGGTTGCTCCTCACATGGCCCTCACTAGGGACCTGGCCTGCAACCCAGGCATGTGCCCTGACTGGGAATCGAACTGGGACCCTTTGGTTCCCAGCCTGCGCTCAATCCACTGAGCTACACCAGCCAGGGCGCCACAATGTTTTTTATTTTCTTAAAATGATGAGGTATAGTTTTTTTTCCACTCACTGAAGTCAGTAATTAAAGTTGAAGAAAAGAACCCCTTAAAAAGTATATTGATCAGAGCATTTTAAAAATATAATTTAAAAAATATTACCCATGCCCTGATTCATGTGGAAAATAAAGGGATAAGGAGGACAGTTTTCTAAAAAACATACTACCTATTACCTAGATTCTATGGTAAGGAAAGAAGTGGTGAAGAAAAGGTGTTCTTGGGATGGTGAGGACAAGAGGCAGAGGAAAGTTAGGCAAGGTGGACATGAAACTTGGAAGTGATCTGTAGACACAGAGTCAGAAACAAACTCACATGCCTCATGCAACATCCTGGCAGCTGGGTACCAGAAGGTGAAAACTCAGAATCCTGTGAAGCTAATGAGATGAATTGCCTTTTAAAAGCAACTTCCGTGGTGCCATCTCTACTACCTGTCTCAGGCTCTCCCAATGTATTTGTTAGTTGTGGTTTTTGTTGTCTTTTTGAATACTTACAAAGCAGGGTGTGGGTCCATCCAGTTCATATACTTGGTCAGTTTCTCTCTTGCACGGCCACTGTCCCAGCTACCAGTCTGGCAGACTTTAGCCAATGGGCACAAGGGGTGTTGGGGAAAGTGTGGATGGCTCCTGCAAGTCCAGCACTGCTGGTAGAAAAAGCCAATTGAAGTCACAAGAGTGGGTCAGTCTAGTCACCTTCAGCTAGGAAGGACAGACAGTCGTGGGTAAAGCCTCTTGATATTATGACTAATTCTGTTTGCACATTATCTTCTGCTGAATTGTGTGGGGGGTTTTCCTTTCTTGATAGTACTCAGTGCCAGTTTCATGAACTTCAATTTTTTCCAGAGTAAGAGAGTTTTCATTAGAGGAGTCACTTGAGAATACTAACTTGATACATTGACTATTACAACAGTCACAGGCATATTCGACTGTAACCGATTTTTTAATTTTGACTCTCTTGTATTGTCCTCCTAAGACTGTCATCCTCCCCTCCCACAGAGCAAAGTAAGGGTTCATCTGCCTTATTCTCCAGGCATTTTTTTATGCTGTAACTGTTTACTTCTCTGTCCGCCTCCCCCACAAGCTACCTGAGGGGTAGGTATAGTGTTACACTTACCTTTATACCCTACCACTTAGCATAGTTCTGACCTTTGGGGGATCCGCTGAATTTGTGGGTGATTGTTAGAGATGAGACTAGAAAATGCTCCTTATGTTTTATCTGAGGAAGCCGGTTAAGAGGGAGGGAGATTGTGGGAAAGAAGACTTGGGCATATCGTAAAAGGAAGAGGAGATGAATAAACTACATAGAGCAAAAATCAAAAATAACTTAAGGGAGCTGGCTCCTGGGGAAATGCCCAGGGAGTAGACTTGGGGTACTGTTTTGTTCTGTCTACTCCTGGCTCTGGTTTCAGATTAACTGGCCGTGGGTCCTGCATATTAATTGCACTATGCGTGTGAGTTTTCTGGTTCATTCAGTCATTCATTCAGTGACTTTTTATGGACCACCTATTTGAGTACCACTCACAGTCCTCTCCAGAGCTTCCCACAAGTTGTTGACCCTGCTGCAGGATGATAACGTTCAGAGGGTTTGAAACACGTGTTTGGGGATGAAATGCTTTCCTGTTGCATGGGCTGTGGCTCCTTTCCAGTGTGCTGGAATTAGTCCTTAAAGTTTGTATTCTATGACAGGGTAATTAAATCATGTGAGTATTATAGTCTTTTGGCAATATTTGCCACCTCCTCCTTTTTTTTTAAAGCTTGTTTTCATTTTAAGTTTCACAATTACTTCTAATTCTGCCCAGCAGTACATTTCTTTCCTTAACAATATTGTTCTTAGACTATGGGAGTCTCAACACACATCTATCTGAGTATGTTAAAATATGTTCAGATAGGTTTTCCTCGCAGGTTTGTGTCTTTTCGATGCTTGGAGAGGAAAGAGCTCAAGGGATTAAATGTTTAATTTTTCTATTCAGTACCATTTTTTGCAGTTTTAATGGTTACATAGCAGCTGTTGGAGTTCTAGACCCTCCGTCTGTCATTCCTTTTCAGCCGGTGCCAGACTTCTCCGGGGGTGGCCTGCGGTTGTAGAGGTCAGGCAGTGCAAACCGGCGAGCAGCTTTCTAGCTTCGTAGTTACGGGCATTGAGGCACATCAGGCAAGGATTACAGGAATTGTTACAGACGTGTCCCTTCTTCTCCGTAAGAATGAAGTAACATGCTTGGGGCTGGGGGTGGTTGGGTTCAGGGGACCAGGTAGTTTTTATAATTCGAGATCTTATGCTCAGTGTTACGAACACTGCTAGGGATTCTGATACATTTCATCGCAATTTGAAATGGACGTTAAGTGTGCAGTGTGTTTATAGCTGTAAATGTGTACGTGAGGAGCGGTTGCAGAGCTGGGACTAATCTTCCCTTCCTTGGCAAGTGTGGCGATTGCAGTATCAAGCGGCAGTGGATGAGCACTTTACTTGTGTTGTTCCTACGTTAGGCCAAGATCAAGGATCTTCACTCCAGGTCAGAAGTACCTACGTATCTTCAAGTTCCTTTATTGCTCTATAACGTTTTCTACAAGCTTTTTAGAAATCACCCAAAGGAGGAGGAGATAGCAGATATGTTTGCAGAGGGGCGGGCTGTTACTTTCCAACAGAAACCTAGTGCTGGCCACGTGTAATTTTAACTCCCTGGTAGCCACAGTGACAACTCAGGTACAATTAATTTTAATAATTTAACCTGGTATTTCCAAAATAACATTTCACACGTAATCAACATAAAGTTTGTTAATGAGGTATTTTTACATTCTTGTTCCTTACAAAGTTGTAAAAATTTGAAATATATTTTACACTCAGCACATTTTATTTCAGATGCTAAATTTTCACCAAAACTTCTTTTGTTTCTTTTCAACTACAGCTGACATTCAATATTACATTAGTTTCAGGTTATAGCATAGTGGTTAGGCATTTATATAACTTATGAAGTGATTCCCCAGATAAATCTAGTGCCCCTCTGGCGCCATAAATAGTTATTACAATATCATTTACTATGTTCCTTATGCTGTATTTTTTTTTAATTATTTTATTGTTGTTCACCTACAGTTGTCTGCATTTACCCCCCACCCCCAACTCCAGGCAAACCCACCTCCCTCCCTTGCTTCCACCCTCCCCCTTGGTTTTGTCCATGTGTC
Organism: Micronycteris hirsuta; assembly: GCA_004026765.1. Lineage (NCBI taxonomy): Eukaryota > Metazoa > Chordata > Mammalia > Chiroptera > Phyllostomidae > Micronycteris > Micronycteris hirsuta. The sequence continues at coordinate 28,293 of PVJI01005357.1, read as the reverse complement.
CTTTATAGCAGTTCCTGAATACCCTTGTCCCCATTATCCCCTCCCCCCTCCCCTCTGCTTACTGCCAGATTGTTCTAAATTTCAATGTCTCTGGTTATAATTTGTTTCTCTGGTTGTATTTTGTTTGCTTACCTCACAAGCGTCTTGGCTGTGGCTGATCTGAGTTCCCCGGTAGCTGATCTGGCCTCGGTGCCTTCTCTTATGAGTCCTTATATAAAACCCCTTAACATTTCATATAGTAAAGGCTGTGTGATGATGTATTCCTTGAACTGACCTTATCTGAGAAGCACTTTATCTGCCCTTCCATTCTAAATGACAGTTTTGCTGGATAGATTATTCTTGGTTGTAGGTCCTTGCTTTACATGATTTGAAATATTTCTCTCCAGCCCCTTCTTGCTTGGAAGTTCTCCTTTGAGAAATCTGCTGACAGTCTTATGGGAATTCCTTTGTAGGTAACTGTCTCCTTTTCTCTTGCCGCTTGTAAGATTCTTTCCTTATTCTTGATCTTGGGTAATGTAATTATGATGTGCCTTGGTGTGTTCCTCTTTGGGTCCCGCTTCTTTGGGGTTCTCTGAGCTTCTTGGACTTCCAGGAAGCCTATTTCCTTTGCCAGATTTGGGAAGTTCTCGTTCACTATCTGTTCAAAAATACATTCAATTTCTTGGTGTTCCTCTTGTCCTTCTGGCAGCCCTATGATCCGGATGTTGGGTCGTTTACAAATGTCTTTGAGGTTCCTGAGTCCCTCCTCATTTTTTTGAATTCTTGTTTCTTCCTTCTGGTCCACCCCATTGGTTTGAGTCCCAGCTTCCTTTTTTTCCCCTATTGGTTCCTTGTAAATCTTCCTCCATTATCTTTATCATATTCTTCATTTGTTCAACTATGTCTTCCAGTTTTGTGAGCATCCTTATTACCAGTGTTTTAAACTGGGCATCTGTTAATTTGGCTGTCTCTTCGTCCGTTAGTTGTAATTTGTTCTGATGTTTCATTTTGGCCATTTTCATTCTTTTTTATCTCGGCGCAGCTGTAGGAGTCTTAGGTGTTTGTCGGTGCCTGGCAACCTGGGTCGCTTTTTTGTGACGTTTCCTCTGGGGGCGGGGCCTGGGAGGGAGCAATGGCGTCTGCTCTTCACTGCCACTCCCTATCACCCTCTGCTCCCCAGTTCCCCACCGCCTTTTCCGCCAGTCTCGGCCCTGCTGGTTCCCACTGGCCTTTCCAGTTACGCCGCCGGCCTGCGAGGTTCACCCGTTGCTCAGGGTTGTGCTTTGGTTAGGTGCTCGCGGGGTGAGTCCCTCTGGGCAAACTGCCTCTCACTCCGCTCCTCCGCTTGGTTCTGCCCCGCTTACCAGCCTGGATGTACGTCCTCCCCAACTTCCTGGGTGTCGGACTTCCCTTCAGTTCGATTCTGTCTGTTCTGGTTGTTTATTTTTCGCTATTGAGTTCGTTGTTTAAACTCTCTGGTTGTGAGCGGCGGTGCAGTGCGTCCACCTATGCTGCCATCTTGGCGGAAGTCCCCTTATGCTGTATTTTACAACCCCATGACTATTTTGTAACTGCCAATGTGTACTTCTTAATCCCTTCATCATTTTCACCCAGCCCCCAACTACCACCACCTGCCCCCACACCCCAGAAACCATCAGTTTGTTCTCTATATCTGTGAGTCTTTCTGTTTTGCTTGTTCATTTGTTTAGTTTTTTTACATTCCATATATAAGTGAAATCATACAGTATTTTGTCTTTCTTTGTCTGCCTTATTTCACTGAGCATAATACCCTGTAGGTCCATCCATGTTGTTGCAAATGGTAATATCATTTTTTATGGCTGAGTAATATTCCATTGTATATATGCACCACATCTTGTTTATTTAATCATCTCACCAAAAATACTTGATCTTAGCTGAAATCATCTTTAGACTTGCGCACCTGGGTCTGCTAATTCATTGTTGACTCTGCTGTCTCTTTTGTAGATACATTTTGATGCAGTATTGCCATCTACTTAATGGTCTTTTAACTTTGTGGATTTCTGCTTCTTGAATTTCTCTTTTAAGAACTTAAATTTTACCTTATTCTTTCACCTGAAAATTATTTTTTAACCTACTTTAGTTATATATAACCATCATAACAGATACACACTTTAGAAACAGCTACAAATGTACATAAATTCTAATCACTTTGTGAGCTGTTCGGATTGGAGGAGTAAGTAATGGCTTCAGGTAATTTTTTTTAAAGATTTTATTTACTTTTTAGAGACAGGGGAAGGGAGGAAGAGAGACATGGATGTGTGATGTGCGAGAGAAACATGAATCGCTTGCATCTCACATGCCCACAAGCAGGAACCTGGCCCACAACCTACACTTCACCAGGTACCTCCACCAGGAACCGAACTAGCTACCTTTTGCTTTGCAGGCCGGTGCTCAGTCCACTGAGCCACACCAGCCAGGGCCAGGTTAAAAAGAATGTGAGTTGGGGGGTTATTTTAAAGTCTCATGCGCTTACAAGTATAGAACTTGTAAAGATTGTTGTAAGTTTTATTATGGTGAATTTAGAGGATAGGTGTGAGTTCTATCTGGTAGTGGTAGACTTATCATTTTGGTAATTTGCTGTAGGTGTATTTCTTTTTCTTTTTTTGTTCCTTTTTCAGCTAAGGTAGCATAAAAAGTGTATACATGTTGCATTCAGCCACAACTGAGAACAGAACTAGTCCAGAGTCACAGGCCCAGGGCAAAGGAGCAAAAGAGACAGTTTTTATGCGAGCCAGGTAGTCGTTGGTGGTGTTAAGATAGTTGTGGGTGTTCTGGAACATTGTGAAGTTCTAGACAGCAAGCATGCTGTCCAGCAATTGATCCAGCGCCCTTGGCCTCTGGCTTTCCTTATTTTTGCTCCTGTGGCATCTACCGGTGCACAAGCTAGCAGTTTACTTGGACCTCTGCCTCACCTTCTTTTGTCTGTGCATTCATTTCTTCCTCCACTTGGCTTTCAGGACACAGGTTTCTAAGAAAATGGTGCTAAGGCTGAGAAAGTTGTAGGTGTATTGGATTGTAATGAGATTGGATATCTAGTATCCATATAGAAATGCTCTTGGCATCTAAAAATAGAAAGCCAGGTGGTTATGGTTCTCAAAGTAATTTTAAGGAAATTGATTATGGAGCTAATACTCAACCTACTATCAGTTAGCCACCCACTGGTGATTTCTCTCCTTGACCTGTTTGGTTTATTGTGTTAGCCAGTTAAAACTAGATTTGCAAGTGAAAATGGAGTGTTTGAAAGACAAGCTGTTAAAAATGAAAGACCTCGTGAGTTTTTTGCCCTCATTTTTACTGAAGCAGTGGTTCTGCTGCAGGCTGCTTTATGGTTCTGTTCTTTTTCAGTTCCCCTGCAGCCTGATCACTGGAACCTCGGGAATTTGTGGCTCTTTTATTTTTTTAATAGTATAAAGATGTTAGTACTATAGCGTTCGGGTGCTCTCATCCCGTGGTTCTCAAAGTGCCGTTCAGTACCAGCAGTATCAGCATCACTTGGGCACTTGCTGGAAAGACAGATTCTTGGACCATACCCTAGACTTACTGCATTGGAACTTCTGGGAGTGGAGCCCAGCAATCTTGCATTTTAACAAGCTCCTACCAGGTCCCAGTTGTGGCTGGAGGCATTATGTGTGAGATGGTCACTGCTGTCGACAGTAGCACACGATGACTGCTGGGCCATCTTTCATGGTGTGATACTAACCAAGTGGAAATGGAGCTGCTGACCTTGGCCTCATTCTTCTTGAACACCATGTTATTTGCATCTGTGGAGATGGAAAAAGAATATACCTCCCAACTCCAGACTAATACTATTTATTTACACGATACATATTTATCAAAATGTACTTGAGGTTGGAGAATATTCCTGTCCCTGTGACACTAACATTTTATTAGAAGGAATGTGCACAAGTATATGGCCTGTGGGCCACACCCCGCGAGCTGCCTGGTTTGTTTGCTTAAGATTTTATTTATTTGTTTGTTTATTTATTTATTTATTTATTTATTTATTTATAGAGCAGGAGAGGGAGAGAAACATCAGTGTGTCGTTGCCTCTTGTGCGCCCCTTAGTGGGGACCTGGCCTGCACCCCAGGCATGTGCCCTGACTGGGAATTGACCGGTGATCCTTTGGTTTTCAGGCCAGCACTCAGTCCACTGAGCCACACCAGACAGGGCAGCTACCTGTTTTTGTAAATGAAGTTTTATTGCAGCACAGTCACATCTGCTCATTTACATATTGTCTAAGCTGCTTTTGTGCTACATTGGCAGAGTTGAGTACTTGTGACAGAAAGCTGAAAATATTTAATACCTGGCTCTTTTTTTTTTTAAGATTTTATTTATTTATTTTCAGAGAGAGGAGAAGGGAGAGAGAAAAAGCAATGTACGGTTGCCTTTCACATGGCCCTCACTGGGGACCTGGCCTGCAACCCAGGCATGTGCCCCAACTGGGAATCGAACCGGGACCCTCTGGTTGCCAGCCCGCGCTCAATCCACTGAGCTACACCAGCCGGGCTAATACCTGGCTCTTTACAGAAAAAGTTTGTGGCTCCCTGGGATAGACCATAAAAGAATAAACATGTAAGAGCATGTTAGGAGGTGACAGGTGTTACGAAAAACCATACAGCAGGTTAAGGGTGTAGAGAGTTGGGGGCCCACTGTAGATGCGGTGGCCAGGGAGGCCCCTTCTGAAGATGGGACATTGGAAGGAAAGGGTATTTACAGGAGGAAGGTTCTGGCTGAGCGTGCATCACGTGCTGAGGCCCTGAAATTGGGATGATCCGGGAATAGCTACAAGGCCGCTGTGGCTGGAGGGAAGTGGCTGAGGGTGGGAGGGTAGGAAATGAGTCTTGCATGGCTGGGCCTGGACCCTGCATTCCTTTGCGTTGTGGGCTGCAGTGAGGACTGTGTGTAAGTGTGCATGCTTTGAGGGAATTTTAAAAGCCCTTCTGTAGAGGTTTTTGGCTAAACAAATGGCAGAGGCTGGAAACTAAATACCTAGAGTGTTGTAGCGTATTCCACAATCTCTAAGGAACATTTCTTCACACAGTTTCCCCTACACTCATTACTCTTTTAAGCTTTGTCTCCCTCAGCTCCTGTGTACTATCTATATTTTATTTAGCTGAATTTTCTCGGAGCGTGTGCAGTTCGGTGGAGAGTAAACAACTTCCTGGTTCGATTGTAAAACCCTGGAGCCTAGAAGTTGAGTAGCTTTCAGTTGAGTAGCTTAATATATTAGCAGCTTTCAAGCTTTAAATATATGACACATAGTAAAAAAAGTATTTGATATTATGATCCAATAGTTACATACATATGCGGTGAAATAAGAGTTTTATAAAACAGTACTCACCTTTACTATGAGAGGTGTATTCTGTTTTGTTAGAAACAGAAACACTAGCTGTGATGTTCTGGATTGATTTCTCATTCTGTTCAGGGCTTGCGCCTGGCCGTTGGAAAGATACTGGCCTAAGCTGTATAATCCGCAACTCCGAGTTCTTAGGTACAAGGTATTGTGATAGGTACTGTGAGAAAGTAGAAAGCTCTAATAATTTCTCCTCCTAGAAGGGCGTATGGGAAGGTCTAACCATAAAATGAACTAGCTATATAGTATGTCAGGGGCAGTAAGTATCAAATCGATAACTGCAAGTTCCATAGTGTTGGCAAGTAGAATACAATGCTTTTTTGGGTGTCAGAGAAGGCATTTCGAAAAAGGTGTCATTTAAATTCAAGACTTGAAGAAATTCTGTATTTTTATAACAAGAGTCGGGGACAGGCGCGTGTACCAAGGAGACAGCGGCAGCAGATAAAGGGCAGAGCGGAGGAAACGTGTGTTGGAGGGAGGTGGGTAGGACATCACTGAGGAGACCAGGGTCTCTGGGACAGAAGGCTCCTGTGTGTTAGTGGTGGGACTGAGGTATTACAAAGATTCATGGACTACCCTGTGATTCCAAGGGGAAGTGGAACAGGGACCCTTTGCTCTGACTTGCAGCTCAGTGCTAGAAGCCAGTTGTCCTTCTGTGAAAGGACGCGAGCGCCCGTTTCACTGTGTGACGGTGAGATGGCAGTGCTCGTAAGCATGTTTCCTAAGGTAAGCGCTGCACACGTGTAAGGCGGTAGTGTTTTTAACATGGGAGATACAACGAAAAAGGAGGATTGGAGCAAAGTAGATAGGAATTTTGATTGCCACACTACAGTCAATTTTTGCTCTTTCCATACAGATTTTGGGGTAGAAAAGAGAGGGTAGTGCACCACAAGTTTTAATCAGAAAAGGCCATGATGAAAAATGGCACGTTTTAGGAAAATTAGTGTCATAGAGTGTGTGGGAGAGCTCAGTGCCTGTGACAGGGAGACCAGTTAGAAGCTTTTTTGGTGAAATAAACTTGAAGTTAAAAGGACCCGAATTAGTAAATGGCAGTAGGAACAAAAAAACAAAAAGATGAATTAAGGTGTCATTGTGAGAGAGCATGGACTAACGGATAATTTCAGGACAAACTAGTCAGAGTGCTAGAACCGCAGGCTCTTCTAGTAAATAGGGAAGATAGGAGAGGAGAGATGGGGGAAAGTAATTTTCAGCTTTTAAGATTTTGAATGTAAGGTGAAGGCCATTGGGTAGAAATCAGGAATTGCGAAATGCTACTGGGGCTCAGCCTGGAGAGAGAAATCTTGGCTAGTGATAAGAATTTTATAGTCCCCTACACTGAAGCCTGCGATTGCTAGATTTCTGAGGAAGAAAGCATCTGGAGAAGGGAGGGTCATCCGGTTGCTAAGAGGAGAACCGTGACTATGATGTGACTTGGAAGCCACAAAGACCCTGACAGCACTTGTCATGCAGGTATTGACTTGCTGCTTTAGATGTAGACTTTGAATAGCGATAGGAAGTACATGAAATGAGAAACTAATATTAACCAAGCTTTTGCTATGTTAATAGTAATATTTGTCGACTGCTTACTGTCTGCCAGGCATGGTGTTCAGTAGTTCCTATGTACCAACTCATTTAATTCTCACAACAGCCTTTTCAGATACATATTATTATCTTAGTTTTGTAGATGAGGAAATTGATGCACTGGGAAGTTCAGTACCTTGTCCAGCGCCACAGTCTGTGGTACAGCTGGAATTCAAACCCAGGCCTGGGCTCTGAGCGTGAAGCTGTACTCTGTACCAGGCACTTTGTAGACTGGTTCCTGCAGCAGGGACCTTAGTTATAAAAGGCTTAGTAAAATTTCAGAACAACCCAGCAAGATTTGTTAACCCGTTTTATAAATGAAGGAATTGAGTCTCAGAGATTAGGTCATTTGTCCTTGGTCACAAAGGTAGTAAGTGGTAAAGCAAGGGTTTGATCAGATTCTGTCAGAAACCAAAGCCCATGTTCATTTATATTTCATGCAGAGGTCAGCACACTTTTTCTGTGCAGAGCTACATAGCAGCGCTGGCGTTTTGCGCCCTGTGGTCTCGCTGGCAGCGACTCCACACTGCTGTTGTGGCCTGAACACAGCCATGAGATTGAACATGCACAGGGGAGCATGGCCGTGGTCCAATGGATCTTTGTTTACGGACCCTGAAATTTAAATGACATATAATTTTCAGGCATCACTGAATATTACTCTTTAAAATTTTCTTTTCTAAGCATTTAAAAATGTGAAAAGTATTCTTAGCTAGCAGGCTATACAAAAGCAGGTGATAAGCCATGGTTTGCTGATCTCTGCTTTAATCCATTCACTTAATAAATATGTATTGACTACCTTCTGTATGTGGAGACTTTGAGTTGGAGACTGGGGACAAAACCCTCCAAGATGAGACAGGCAATTGAAGTAAGAACCATAATAAATTTACATTTACAAAGTCCAGTGAAAGAATAGATATGGGAGGCTTCTCAGTTTCATGGATGAATTCATGAGGGCCTGCCAACGGAAGTCATGCGTTTGAGTTGGGACTTGATAGATTGCTAGGTAGGTGGTATGGGGGAGGGTATCCCATGGGGAGACATGAACAAAAAGAGTGTCCTTGGAGGGGGGAGATCATGAGAATTTGGCATTACTGGAGCCAAAAGAGGAGTTAATGCCAGGAGAAAAATCTTGTCAAGGTGGTACAGTGATGGGGATGAGTTTGGGGGAAATTTTAAGCCAGGAATTGGATTTTTGTGTTCCAGAAAGATGTACTCTGAAGGATGGGTTTACAGGGAGGGTGGGGGCCCACAAGGTAAGTGACCACAACATAAGAAAATTGCTTTAGTGGGTGCAAATAGGAGACCTGTTTAGTGATTGATTAGACAGAGGGATTGAGGAAGAAGGAAATGTCTAGGGAAATTTGGGGTTTGGGCTTGACTGGTTGGTCAGTGCCATTCATCAAGATGTTTTCTAGAGCAGAAAACCATGCTTTGAGGGGGAGGGTGGGAAACAGGGAAAAGAGAAGTGGCTTCCCGTTTTTAGCATTTGGGGTTTGAGGTACCTGTGGGACATCCAGGTAGAGCTGGCCAGTGGCAGTTGAACATGTTGGTCTGCAATCCAGGAGGAAGAGGACTGGGCTGAGATAAATATATAGTAGTAGAGTCGATTGCTCGGTGATGGTGAGAACAGCGATTGAGAAGAAGAGATTGATCGTTAAGCACTTGCGAACACTTGACATTTAAGGAGCAGGAGACTGACTGAATGGAAATAGCGTAGAGAGTAGGAGAACCAGGAGAGAATATTGGCATTGAAACTTAGGAAGGTGATTTGCTGAAAGGAGGATATGGTCAGTTTTGCTGCAGAAAGGTCAAGAAGATATAGAATGAAGTGTTCATTGACTGGGCTGTTGGAATAAGGAAGGTCGTAGTACTTAATGAGCGCTTTCAAAGGAGTGGGCTAGAGCTCTGATTGCAGTGTGTTAAATCCTGACTGAACTTGAGAGATTGGAAACACTCCCTAAAGATTTAGCTGAGAAGGGAAGGTATCTCTAGCACTTAGTGCAGGGTTTGGCAGATACTAGAGACTGGGAAAATTCATTCATTCAGCAAATACTGTGCCAGGCACTGTTGTTGAAACTGGGGATGGACTAATGAAAAAGAGTAAGAGGAAATTCTTAAGGTGGAGCTTAGATTTTAGTGGGGTGGGGGGTACAGAAAAGAAACATAATATAATTTTGGTTAGTGATAATATTCTGAAGAAAATAAAACAGGGAATAAGGACTGAATGATAGAAGATGAATGAGTGGTCTCTGGTTATTTTTAAGAGAGTGGTCAGGAAGCCCTTGCAAAGGAGGTGACTCCTCCAGCAGAGACTTCAAGTATAAAAGGCTTGGGGTGAGAATAAAGTAGGTTGTTTGAGGAATAGGCAAAGAGCTGATGAGGCAAAGAGGAGAAATAGAGAAGACGAAGTAGGGAAAGACTGAGTGCAGATTAAATGGGGCGACACAGGCCGTGGCGAGTGAGGCATTGTAAGTTAACTCTCTGAGTGTAGAGTGTAGAGCGAACAGGACTTGATGGCACAGTGTAGGTGAGAGCAGGTGGGTGAGGAGAGGACCATTTACTGGATGGGGAAGGCAGGAGGGGGGGCAGAGCATGTGGAGAGTGGAGGTCAAGATCTGTTTCAGACATAAGAGGTTGGAGAGGTCTGTTAGAAGTTCAAGTGGAGATAAATAAGCCATTTGGATGAATAAACTGGAGTTCAGGCCAGGAGGGCTCACTGTCAGAATTAGGCCATTTTGGCAGCTGGATAATGAATTAGTTTTTTTTTAGTTCTTTTCTCTCCAATAAAATCCAGAGGAAGATAGAATAATAGACCTTTAGGTCCAGAAGGAAATCAACCTTCTTCCCTTTTTTCCAAATAAAATTACAATCTAGAAGAGCTGCTGAGTCATATTATTTGAGATCAGTGTCAGGACTAGAATTCAGATCTCATGACTTTTATTCCAGTCTGTTTTCTCCCGTACATGCCCGTGGGATGAAATGACCCCAAACTGCAGGCTCAGGTTTTTTCTGAGGTGCCGAATAGTTGATTTTGGGAATGGGACTTTGCAGCAGACTACCTGACTTCAAACCCCACCTTGCTCACTCACTAACTGTAACCTCTTGTAAATTGTTTATCTCTTGTGCATCATTTCACAGAATTGGCATAGTGCTTAGTAACCTCAGGGTGGTTGTCTGTGATAGTTATTACAGAAAATCTTTAGAATAATGCCTGGCATATAGTTTGAGCCATCTCAATTATTCTCATCTTGGCTATAGAGAACAACTGTTTACCATGCTTCTAAATTCTTTGCATATAATTTGAGTGCTAATAATCCTTTTATAAGATATGGTCCTTGCCCTCAAGGAATTTGCATTCTAATAGGGAAGGAACTTAAAAATACAGGAGATACTAAAAGGCTTACATACTTAAAATGATAGGACACTGAAAGCTATGAGTAGTCTCTTCCTTCTCTGACATTTCATGAATTGAACATTCAGATGACGGACGGCAAGGGCACTGAGAAGGGGTTTGTGGAGAGGGGACTTGCTGGATAGATAGAAGTAGATGGGCATTCCAGACCATGGAGTGGGCAGAAATCAGTAGGTAGTAAGGTGACCAAGCCAGGAAAACACAAGGTGGAATTTGAGAACAGTGAAAAGAACAGTTTTGCTAAGGACAAAAGGCCCATAAAAGATAATAGTGATTAGGATCCATCCGGGATATGCCAACACCAAGCATACCAAACTTACTTCTCGATAGGGCTCCTAAATTGGTATATCAAAGTGTCATTATAAACAGTGTCTTTCCTTCGTTAGAGTGTATCAGACAAAGACTGTTAATGTCCTCATGGAAAGGATGAATGTATTGGATGATGATATAAGAAAAATTCATCACGGATTGGGTAGCTTAGCAAGAGTGTTGATCCACAGGTTAGTTGTAACCTGAAGTAAAAAGACGCCTAAGGATGATTCTATAACTCTTCTTTTCTGTTCTAAGATTTTTTTTTTTAAAGATTTAAAAAATTACTTGAGAGAGAGAGGAAATGGGGAGAAAGAAAGGACAGAAACTAAGATCAGTTCGCCTCTCGCTCACCCCCGTGGGGACCTGGCCTGCCACGCAGGCATGTGCTCTGACCGGGAATGGAACCGGCCACTTTTTGGTTCGAAGGCTGAAGCTCAACCCATTGAACTGCACCAGCCAGGGCTGTTCTAAGGTATTTTTAAAAATTGAGATTAACACAGTTACTAGTATTCTCCCCATTCTTTTACCCATTTTGAACACATCAGTATTTCACCATTTCTATATCAATTTTATGACCCCTTCCATTTTGGGGTTTGAATATTTTAAAGCAAATCCCAGACTTGCATATCATTTTGCCCACAAATATTTCCGTGTTTATCTCTAGCTGATGAAGATGCATGTGTGTGTGTGTCTGTCTAGGAAGCCACAGTATCGTTATCACACTTTACAAACTTAACATTAATTTTTATTGTTACACTGATACCTAGTTAAATGTCTTATAAAGTTAGATTGTTAATATCAGGATCCAACAAGGTGCACATATTACATTTGGTTGGTATGTCCTTTAAAATATCTTAATTTATAACAGCCCTCCCCCTTTTAAAATTAAGTTTACTTGTTGAACATTTCTTTGATAGTATTTCCCACATTCTGGCTTGAAGTTTTATGATGTCATTTTATTACTTTTTTATATATGTTTTATTCACTATGCTATTACAGTTACCCCATCTTTTTTCCTCTTTATTCCCCTCTGCCCTGCACCTCCGTCTACGAGCATTACCCACCCCACCCCCCGCCCTCAGTTCATGTCCATGGGGCTTCCATATAAGTTCTTTGGCTTCTCCATTTCCTACACTGTTCTTAACCTCCCCCTGTTTTGTACCTACCATCTGTGCTTCTTATTCCCTGTACCTTTTCCCCTCATTCACACCCTCCCCCTCCTCATTGTTAACCCTGCATGTGATCTCTGTTTCTGTGGTTCTGTTCCTGTTGTAGTTGTTTGCTTAGTTTGTTTTTGTTTTTTGTGTTTTTTTAGGTTCAGTTGTTGATAGTTGTGAGTTTGTCGCCATTTTACTGTTCATATTTTTATAAGTCCCTTTAACATTTCATATAATAAGGGATTGGTGAACTCCTTTCACTTGACCTTATCTGGGAGGCACTTTATCTGCCCTTCCATTCTAAGTGATAGCTTTGCTGGATAGAGTATTCTTGGATGTACGTCCTTGCCTTTCATGACTTTAAATACTTCTTTCCAGCCCCTTCTTGCCTGCCAGGTTTCTTTTGATAAATGGGAATTCCTTTGTAGGTAACTGTCTCTTTTTCTCTTGCTGCTTTTAAGATCCTCTCCTCGTATTTCATCTTGAGTAATGTAATTATGATGTACCTTGATGTGTGCTTCCTTGGTTCCAACTTCTTTGGGACTCTCTGAGCTTCCTGAACTTCCTAGAAGTCTGTTTCCTTCACCAGATTGGGGAAGTTCTCCTTCATTATGTTTTCAAATAAATTTTCCATTTCTTGCTCTTCCTCTTCTCCTTTGGGTACTCCTATGATTCAGATGTTGAAACATTTAAAGTTGTCCCAGTGGTTCCTAAGCCTCTCCTCATTTTTTTTTTTTTTTTTTTTTTTAATTCTTGTTTCTTCATTCTTTTCAGATTGCATGTTTATTTCTTCCTTGTGCTCCGGATTGTTAATTTGAGTCCCAGTTTTCTTCCCTTCACTGTTGGTTCCGTGTATATTTTCCTTTATTTCACTTTGCATAGCCTTCACTTTTTCCTTTATTTTGCAGCCATACTTAACCATGTCTCTGAGCATTTGGATTATCAGTGTTTTGAACTCTGCATCTAATAGGTTGGCTGTCTCCTCCTCACTGAGTTTTGGTTTTGGAGCTTTGATCTGTTTTTTTTTCATTTGGGCCTTTTTTTTTGGTCTCCTGTGCCTGTTACGTAGTAAAGGGCGGAGCCTTAGGTGTTTGTCAGGGTGGGGCAAGTTGTGGTGCTCTATGTGGGAGCGGGGTCCAAGAGGGAACATTGCCACTTCCTTGGCTGTCAGCTGGCTTTCCATCACTTCCTCTGCTACCCATAAGCAAATTGGTCCGTTTTGGTGCTGATTCCCAGGTGGGTGGGTTTGTGTACGTTCTAGGACCTGTGGGTCTCTCCAATGAACACTTCTTTGAGGCTAGGAGTTAACTCCTGTCAGCCACAACCCCTACAGATTTTTATAGCCAGAGGTTTTGAGGCTTGCTTTTCCTGCACTGGAACCTTGGGTTGCATGGTCTGTCTTGCTTCCCAGTTGTTCATCCCAGTTTATTGGGATGTAAATGTGGGACTGTCTGGTCTTCCTGCCACTGCCTCGCTCACCATTCCTCCTGCCACTGCCTTGCCAGGTATCCTCTCTGCCCCAGCTGCCCGTCTCTACCCCTCCTACCAGTCTGGATGAATGTTTCTTCTCTAACTCCTTGGTCATCAGACTTCCATACAGTTTCATATTCTGGCAGCTCTGGTTATTTTTTGTTCTTAAATTTGTTGTCCTTTTTTTGGTTGTTCGAGGAGGCACAGTGTATCTACCTACACCTCCATCTTGGTCAGAAGTTCTGATGTCATTTCAATATATCCTTTCATTCCTCATATTTCTTTTAAGTGGTATTCAGATGTTTGTTTTGGTAAGGATTTTGATAATACTTCTTTACTATATCATATTGAGAGGCCCATAATTTGTGGTTGTCTCAGGGGATTCAAATGTCAGCTTGTCCCTTCCTTGGTGGTCCCTGACTGTAGCTGCCTAGATCTGTTGTTTCATAGTGGTTGCAAGATGTTGCACCATTTTTCCTATGTTTATTCATTGAAATTTTATTTTGTAAAGAATTCTTATCCATATACTTTAACAAAATCACTATAATACTTTAACATAAAGGAAAAGGAAACAAAAATGAAATAATCTATAATAAAATAATATGCTTTTAGATGTAAATGATCAGGCATAATTATTACATTAGAAGAAATAATGAAGAAGTTAGATACTTGTACCTATATACAGAATCACTGTGAATTTAAGTGACAGCTTGAAGTGCAAATCCGTAACAGACGTGTTTTGTGGGTGATTCACATACCTTTAGCGTTGTTGCCTTCGATGCTATTTCTTTTTGAACAGCTCATGGTGGTAAAGTTGTAAATAATTTACCCAGACAGTTGTATTACTATCTGGGTAAATTGTTTAAATTGTGATTTCAGTGTGTGTAACATGGAAAACTACCTACATGTAAAATTGAGTTACCTTTTAAGTTCAAATAATTACAAACAGTTTTTTCTGTTGGGACATTGAGAAGTCATGGGAAAGGTGGGGCACTTCTTGTGTAATATTGTCAGTCACACTGCAAATTTCTAGAATCCCTGGCTTTGACCTCCACATGCCACGGTGACACCCAGTCATTGTGACAACCAATTTTCAAAATGCCCTCTCAGAAGTAATATCACCCTTTACTAGTCAAATGAATATATTAAAACAGGAAATCAAATAATCAGTATAAATAAACATTTAAAAATAGCTAAAAACATCTCTTTTTGCTAGTATTACTTTATATCTAGAAAACCTAAGAGACTCTAAAAGTTAAATTCATGAGATAATTTAGTAAATGTCTATATACCTAGGAATGGGATTTGCTGGGTCATAAGTGTGTAGCTTCATTTTCATTTAAATTTTTGTGTCACACTCACTTTTTTTCCTCATAGAATTGCATGTTTCTTCCTGATTATTTCCTTTCTTAACCTTTTTTGTATTGTAGGACTTTTTTCCCAGTCACATACACCTTGTAATGGTATCTTGGCTTCTCCAAAATATTTTGTTTTGTTTTGTTTTTAAAGATTTTTATTTTATTTTTTTACAATTTTAAAAAATATTTTATATATTTATTTTTAGAGAGGGGCGAAGGGATGGAGAAAGACAGGGAAACATCAATGTGTGGTTGCCTCTGGAGTGCCCCCTTACTGGGGACCTGGCCCACAACCCAGGTATGTACCCTAACTGGGAATTGAACAGGCAACCCTTTGGTTCTCAGGCCGGCACTCAATCAACTGACTCACACCAGCCAGGGCAGATTTTATTTATTTTTAGAGGGAGAGAGAGCGGGGAAGGAGAAGGTGAGAAACATTGCTGTGAGAGAGAAACATTGATAGGTTGCCTCTCATGCACGCCCCAACCTAGGACCGAACCGCAACCCAGGCACATGCCCTTACTGGCGACCTTGGCGGTTTGCAGTTTGCAGGACGATACCCAACCCCTGAGCCACACCAGTCAGGGCCACAGCATACATTTTAAACTTATATAGGATGGGCTCTGGTCTGGCAGCTCGGTTGGAGCATCATCTTTGATACTCTAAGGTTGCCAGTTTGCACCAAGGGCACATACAGGAATCAGCCAGTGAATGCATAAATAAGTGGAACAACAAATCGATGTTTCTCTCTCTCTTTCTCCCTCTCTCTTCCTCCCTCTCCTCTAAAATCAATCAATAAAATATATATATATGGTGACCTTGATGTGAAATTTTCTTTGTCAGTAAAATTTAGAAAGAACCTTCTTTCATAAGCCCTTTCTAAATAATGTTTGGAAATAAATACATTCAGAGGACTCTCTCTTTTTCAAAAGTTACAGCTATAAAAGCAGTCTCATACAGGTATGCTATACTGAAAATTCACCTGCTACAAACAGCTTCGTCAGGATTTTGTGAAAGGCTCAACAGCCTTTTTTTATAAAGTTCTAAATGAAGCAAAACAATTGTTTCTTAACTTCTGGAATAAAAAGACATACCTGGAAAGTAAGTCTTCACTAAAGCTGCAAAATATATTTTATGTTTATGGGAAAATGGAGTTTGGTAGTATGCCTAAACAATTAAAAAAATTTTTTTTTGTATTTCCTAATCAAATGTCTGGTGGGAGATTTGGAATATCTTGTGATACTGGACAGTTCTTTCTTGCATTTCCAGGTGCCTAGCAACTTTGGCACCTCTCCCCAGTCAATGGCAGTAGAGCCCCCAGTCATTGTGAGACCCCCCCCTACCAAAAGTACCTCCAACAGAGTCCCCCCCCCCAAAAAAAAAAGACTCCCCTGGAGTAGTACCTCCTGGGAGTGGTACCTCCAGGGAGAACCATCATAACTAAACTAATTTAACTGGATCATGACCTATAGTTTGAAAAGACTTTGGAGGGTTTCCCTCAAAACTGATAGAAGAATCAGTTGCAACATTGTTGCAAATATAAGACTTACTTCCCTAGCGTTGATGAATCTGCTTGGGTTAGCTTTGTTCTTTACATTCAGACTCCAAGATTAGTGGCCTTACCAAATTCATGTGTCCTCCAATTTAGATGGAACCGTTGTCCCGTGAAATGTGCAGAAATCCTTTCACAGGCACGTTTCAGTCTGTCAGATCTCCGAACACAACCCATGCATTGGTAGAGTGCCCACCGTACTACTTGAGAGTCATTTGTCAACCCGTCTGCCTCCTTGTCTTTTAGATTCACAGGAAAGTTGCAAAGGTCGTGTGGAGATTTCCCATATTACCCCCTCACCCAGTTTCCCTTAATGTCAACATATCATCTCAGCACATGTCAGAACTAAGAAACCAACATTGGTATATCATTATTCATTAAATTGTGGACTTGTTTAGATTTTACCAGTTCTTCCACTAATGTCCCTTTTCTGTTGCAGGGCCTACTTCAGGATACCACATTGCATTTAGTGCCTCTTGGTTTTGGCCTCAGTAGCTGCTCAGAGGGCAGACAAGTGCACTATTTGGGGCTAGCTCTGTTCGAAGCTGTGAGCACCCCTCTGCATGGCCCACTCTTCATCTCTTCTGCTAAACAGCCCCTTTGCCTTAGTTTCTGGATCCTTTTCCATTCTGTCAATATATTGTTTTTTGTTTGTTTGTTTGTTTTTTAATTTTAAAATAAGACACCCAAAACTGAATGCAGTTCTTCACATATGGTCTGACAGATGTGAAATGTTGTGGCAGTATTACACTTGTGCATTTTGTGTGTCTGTTAATGTACACTGAGTTTATTTGTTTATTTTCTGGCTTAAGCAGCTGCATCCCATCTTGGGCTAATAATGAAGCTGAAGTTCTACTTCATTCTCCCAGAATTTTTTGTCACATGAATTATTGTTTAACCCAAATACAAGACTTTTTGTGAGTCCCTTTAAAAATTCATCTTGTTTGTTTGACACATTCGCCTCTTCTTGAATTCCTATTGTTTCCCGGTGGTTTAACTATTTCTTTTACGCAAAGCTTATAAGTTGTTTTCTGTCATTTTCTGAGTCACTAATAAACATTGTATAGAATAGGGTCAAGTACAGGACCTTACTATTGGGGAAGATAAGTGAGCAAGAGAAAAGATGTAGCAAAGATGTAGCAAGTATGTAACTGTTTGAGGAAGCTAACCAGGGTTAGCATAGGGTGAAGGCCTGGATTCAATCTCACCTATATACCAGCTGCCTCTAGCGCCTAAACTAAAATTCTCGCAGAATGAGAGTAGTTGAATTTTGGAGGAGGACCGGTAGTGAGCAAGATCAGTCTTACCCAAGAATGAAGCCAGTTGTGAGTCACAGTATTGTTACCTTACCTTTCATTTTACTGGTCAGGCCTGAACCTTCTACTTTAAGATTCTTATGAGACTTTTAGTTAGGAATGGCTTTGGAAATTTTGGAGGACTTCAGGCATACTTCTATGACCAAGGATGCATTTGAATGACATACTTCCTCTTCAGTAAATGCCTATTCATATGTCATTTCTCACTTTTTTCTGTTGATCTTTTTCTTAATTTTTTTAAAGGTTTTATTTTATTTTTTTAGAGAGAAGAAAAGGGAGGGAGAAAGGGAGAGAGAAACATCAATGTGTGCTTGCCTCTCACGTGCCCCCAAATGGGGACCTGGCCCACAACCCAGGCATGTGCCCTGACTGGGAATCAAATTGGCAACCCTTTGGCTCTCAGGCCTGCACTTAATCCACTGAGCCACACCAGCCGGGGCTTTCTTAATTTTTAAGAGCCCATTGTTTGTTATATTTGTTGCAGATATTTCTCCCATCTGTTGTCATTTGACTTTGTGTTCATGGAATCTTTTGCCAATATTAAAGTTTTTTTTATATATGTTTATTGATTTTAGAGAGAGAGAAAGGGATAGAGAGAGGTGGACACACACATCAGTGTGAGAGAGAAATGTTGATTGGTTGCTTTCCATTTGTGCCCTGACCATGAATCAAACCTGCAACCCTTTGGTGCACAGGACGATACTCCAGCCAAATGAGCCATACCAGCCAGGGCTAAAGTTTTACATTTATACTTATCTATTATCACAGTGTATTCCTCTCCCCTCCTTCCATTTATGGTTTCACGTTCTCTGTATTGCTTAGAAATTCCTTACCCACTAAGAGGTAATAAAAATATCTTTTTATAGTTTAAGAAGTTTATAGCTTTAAAAAAGTCTAAACAGTATTTGCTATTTTTCAGATATATGGCAAGTTAGGCAATCCTTTTCTTTAAGAATAGAAGTTTTATGTATGTGTGAGAATATGTCATGCCTTCAGAAGAGTATACACAAAATGTGTGTATATTCACTGAAAAGATAATAAAACAAATCCTTGTATCCATCACCTATGTTAAGAAATAGGCCTTCTCACAGGCATGTCCATACCACTGTATAGGGGCCTTTGTCCTGATGATCCCCTTGCCATCCTCTGTAGTTGAACACCCAGCGCTTCTGTCCCATCCGAGCCGCGTGTTGTGATGGGCACGGAGCAGCAAGCTCACACCCTCCGTGGGAGGAGAGGGCCGTCTGCACCACTGGATGGAGGCTCCCAGGAGAGGAGCCGCTGGACAAAGTCTGTCTCGGCCGCCCGAGAAACCCTTCTGAGAGAGCTTCCGAGAAACCCTTTGGAAAGTCATCGGGTGAGGTCACGAGTGAAACACCACAGAGGGGGTGTGACTGGGCTGTCGCAGGGACCCGGGTGAATTCCCAGCAGAGACGAGGTCCCAGGACGGCTCCTCCGACTGTGGCCGAACCTGCCCCAGGAGCAGGTCAGAGAGCGCGCTCGGAGGGTGAAATGGGGGCGCTCAGCTCAATCTCTGCTGGGGGGAGAACGGGAACCTCATCTGCACACGCTCCTGACCAGCCAAGCCCAGACCCCCTGGGCATCATTCTGTCCTCAATTCAAAAAGAAAAAGTATACCACCATGTGATTGTGTGTGTGTGTGTGCACGCGCGCGCATGCATGTTTGATTTTTGTTATTTTTGGTAGTTGTGCTCCATAAAGTTACCACAGACACTGAATTAGCAAATACTGAAACATTGCTCATAAGGGAAATTTAGGGTTAGGTTCCTGCAAACATCTGGTCACATTTTCATCAACAACTCAGTACATAACCTTGTTTCATTTGTTTCTGTTGAAAGACCTTTTTAAATATATGCTGTTGGTTTATGGACACAGAACTCACAGCCAGGAGCACTATCTCATGCCTGAACTAAGCTTACCTCGCGCATTTTTACCTGTGAGACACATCACAGCCTCGTGCGCAGGAACACTGGACAGCACTTCAGCACTACACCTAAGGGCCATTTTAAACAGTGAAATCACCTACGAGCAGTACCAAAAAAGGTAAAAAACAAAATGAAACAAAAAAACCCACCAAGGCACTGAATAGTCCATGAAAAGGACACTTGTTTGCAGTGTGAGAGCAGAAACAAGAAGACAGTGGTAACTTACTTGACCTCAGCGGGGGGTGTGCTCATCAGGCAACTCAAATGTGTACAGGTGACTGAAAGCGCTGCAGGTGCTGGGGGGTGGGGGGGTGGGGTGTGTGTGTGTTTATGTGTGTGTGTGCGTGTACACAAAATGGAAAATCAGTCCAGGGGGTTGGAAGTCCAGATAGTAAACCTGGGGTAGTTACTGGAAGGGCACCGGGGAAACTTTGGATTCTAGTACTGTTCCATTATGTGCTTGTTGTGGGTGTTAGTTACACAGGATGTGTTCACTTTATGAAAACCAAGCTGTGTGTTTATGGTTTGTGTACTTTTCTGAATGGTGTTACGCTAAAGTAGACAGTGTGAAGCAAACAGTACTGTGGCCTCGGGATCTGGGTGACGACCATTCAACATGTGGCTCTGAGTGTCACTGCTCCAGGGTGTTGGACTCACTGCACCGTGACTGTCACCCCGGGGGCTCCCACTTCATCATCGCCCTGGTGATTTTCGTTGATTCTCTCTTGTATTGGGTGTCTTGTTTCTAGATTCCTTCTTCGGTTTTCCTCCTTGTCACTCCTCTGGTACTACAGATATACTTACGCAGTTTTTGTAGGAAGGGTGCATAGGAAGTAACTTTTTAAAAGAACTTAACGTGTCTAAAATGTTGTTATATTACCCTCATACTTGAATGGTAACTTTCTAAAATGTAGAATTTTAATTTGGAAATTCTTTCCCTCAGAATTTTGATGATACTAGCACTGTTGCCCAACATTCAATTGAAAACATCAGTCTCTTGATCTTTGTGACCTCTACTCCTCCCTTTCCCCTACCCTCCTGGAAGCTAGTAGAATCTCCTTTATGCCCACTCTTCTCTAATGGGATTGGTGTGTTTCCTTTATCCATGGTGTTGGGTACTCTTTGTGCCCTCTCAGTCTGGCAGCTCAGCCTCTTCTGGGAACTTGTTCTGTGGATTATTTCCCATCCTACCTCCACCCCTCTGTTTTCTCACTTTAAATACATTGAAACTTCTAGATTGGTGTTCCAGTTTTCTTTATGTTCTGTCCTCGTTCTCCTCCTCTTCCTTCTCCTCCTCCTGGAGATAATTTAGTTACTTAACTCCAGCTCCTCTCTTTTTGTGTGAAGTATGCATTTTATTATCACCAGTGCCTTGAGTTCCCCGAATTGGGGGCTGTATGTTTTACCTTCTAATAAGTAAACTTCCCCTTTGCTCTCAAAGTGGAATATAATGTCAGAGAAGCAACTTAGAAATTTAACTGTTTCTCATAGAGCTTTTACGTCTTTCATCCTTAAACAATTCTTCACCCTAACCCTCATTCCAGTGATACCTGGTGCTGCTGATCCTGAACATTTTGCTGACTCTGCATTGTAAATTAGGTTGTTTCTGAGCTTTCCCCTTTACCTGTACTCCACTTTCTCCAATCTCCAATTTATTTACCACTCATTCATTTGCTGTCCAGCTTTTAAAATCTTGTTGCTGTCATTTATTCTGTTCTTCCTATCCTTACGAAATTGTCTTTTTTTTGAATTCCAGTATGTCAGCGAAAGTTTGCTGCTGCCAGACTAATGTCAACAAAAGTCTTTAATCTGGGGTGCTGAAAGAGGAGAAACTTGATTCAGGAGAACAGTTTGCAAGCCAGAGAAACATAGCCTATGATGGAGACCAAAAGTGTACTCCACTGAGGTGCAGTTTTATAAAGAGCCCACGGTGGTTCCTGATTGGTCCATTTTACGCACATGAGGATTCTAAATTTGCCTGGTCTGATTGGTTCAAATAGCACTATCCAGATTAGAGGGGGTTTGATCGTCTTTAGGGAGTTGCTCTGATTGGTCAGTATTATGTAAATGAGGACATAGCTGTGCAGTTCCAATTGGACCAGTTGGACTGGGAGGTCACCAGGAACTCCTTTATGAAGGGTTGACTCAGGGAAGGAGCACAGGGCAGGAGGTTGAAAAGGCTTAGTCTGTAGCATTTCCCTGAAAGGCAGTGTGCATGAGAGGCCTATGTCAGCAATGGCTGTTGACCTCTGGTGGTTAATTTGTGCCCAGTTAACCATGAGGAGCCCTTCTTGACAGACATATTCCTTCTGGAGTTTCACAAATACTAAATTTTAAGAGTTTGAGAAAATCTTAAAATTCAAAATTAGCTCTTTTAGACTTTAACAGAATTATGGCTCAGTCTCAAATGCCATTATTTAGTGCATTGCTGTTCAATACAGCAGCCACTAGCTAATGTGAGCGCTTGAAATGTAGTTAATGTGGAGCTGAGTTACAATTAAATAGTCACACATGGCTGGTGGCCACCATACTGTCTAATGCAGTTGCAGTGTTAGTGAAGTAGGAGTTGGAGTGTCAATTCTAGTTAATATATCTGCCATGAGGGAAAGCTTCCTGTTTCCTTCTCCTTGGTTTGTCTGTTTACTCACTTATATCAGTATGGACACATGGATTCCTGTATTAATCAATGGGTTCTACTCTATTGCTTTTTATTTTGATGCTCAAATTGTCCCAGATTTGGCCAGTGGAAACTCCTCCAAGGTTTCTTTTGTGTCCTTTTGACACATACCCATTGTTCTTTCTGGATCATTCATTTTAGAACTGGATATTACAGGCTCATGTACTTGGCCTGTCCCAACCCCTAGAATCATCTATTTCTCCAAGGTGCTCGTGTTCCTCTTAGCAGAAGATACTGTTGGGAACCAAGATCTGGGTGTTTGGTGGGCTAATCGCTACTGGAGGGAGCATCCCTGCTTCTAGGCCCTCTCAGCTGGCAAGGCATTTTAATGAGTAGTGACTATTGCATTAGACAGTACAAACGTGTGTGTGTGTGTATCTCGTCATTGCAAAGGGGAAAAGTTGGGGTTACTAGGATTTGGGAGTTCAGAGTCATGTGCCACCCCAAGCCGGGGTCTATCTCCATATAGTTGGTACTTGGCCTTTTGCGTGGGATGTAAGAGAGGCTGGCGCTGGAGCCCCTTGCTGGTAGCAGGATGCTTTCTCTCTCACTTTAGGTCATCCCATTGACAGAACGGAAACCAAAAGCCATTTGCCAGTGGAATGTGAATAATTGAGTTTACAGACCCTAGACCATGGTTTTCCAGCCTCAGCACCACCATTGACATTTGGGGCCAGGTGGTTGTCCTGTGCTTTGTAGGGCGTTTAGTAATAACCCTGTCCTCTGCTCACTTGATGTCAGTATCTCTCCGACCCCAGTGATTCCATAGTTACCAGATACATAGGGGTGGGGGTGGGGGCGCAAAATGGCCTTTGACTGAGAGCTACCTCCTAGACCAACTTTCAGAGAAGACTAGGCTAGAAGGGTAGGCTTGGCGTGCCCTGCTTTGCCTCAGATGTCTTTGAAATGTGAAGAAAGGAGAAATGAATGTTTATGTCTCTGCTATTCAGATTATTGGGGTTTTTTTTTCTCTTTAATTGTTGAGGAAAGCAAAGACCTGTTAAGCAGCCTATTTGCAGTCAGACAGAATTCAAATCCTTGCTGATAAATTTGTTTAGATAGTCTTAAAGTTTGCTCTGAATTTTCTAGGTTGGAAATGTTGCCCAAGCTTTTTAGTGGGTGAACTGCTCTTTTGAGTGTTGCATTTTGAAGTCGTTATTGTTGTATTCTCAGCCCCTGTGCATGTTCTGGGTAGTGCCCTCCTGCGAGAGTCAGACTGCTTATGGTCACGGCTGGAAATGGTCATAAATGGAGGGAAGACTAAAGATGAGTAATATTTATATTAAAGCCAGTGTTTTCTTTTTTTGTTTTATTAGTTCTGGATACTTAAACTTGAAGACCATTTAACTTCATTTCCTAGAGAGTTACTTCAGACTGCATACGCACTGCCAGTTTTCCTCATTTTATCTTCACACTTAGTCCTTTTCTTCTCTCTGTCCCATGCTGTCATTCTCAGCGATAGACATGTCATCGTCAAAGGACATTTTCCAAAGGTTAGCCTAACCAACTATTTACAGTACCTTTCAACTTGCTTGTGTCATTAGTACCCCAAACCTAACGTTTAGGGTTAGGCTAGGATGCTTCCTAAAGCAGGCATAAACTACCTTTTCTCTTCCAGTGCTAGAGCATTCACTATACATCGTGTTCATTATTCATGGTCCTCTCCAGAGTTTTCTGTCTACCGTAGATCCCTTTAGTTTAAAATAATTGAAGGAACTGGAGCAGACATTAAAATAATGTAACAGTGAGCCCTGGCTGGTATAGCTCAGTGGATTGAGCGCGGGCTGGGAACTAAAGGGTCCCGGTTCGATTCCCAGTCAGGGCACATGCCTGGGTTGTGGGCCAGGTCCCCAGTGAGGACAATGTGAGAGGCAACCATACATTGCTGTTTCTCTCCCTCTCTTTCTCCCTTCCTTCCCCTCTCTCTAATAATAAAAAAAATAATGTAACAGTGAAAGACTGGATTTTGGAGGACCTGTTAAATTTTATTCATTGGTCTAGAAAAGAGGAAGAAGCAATTTAATCATTGTCTTAAACTATATAGTGGGTTTCTGAGAGTGGAGTTGGAGTAACTGCGTTATATCTGGGGAACATGGAACAAAGGGACCTGCGGTTGTATTTCAGTGGTTTGAAGAGAAGGTACCTCAGGGACTGCTTGGTGTGATGAGGAGTTGTGTCGGGGTGAGGTAACTGTGGCAGTCTGTGGTACCCGCCCAACCAGAGCAGGTGGTCTGGTCTTGTTTTTACATGTCGGATGTGTTTCCATAGTTCTCTGCCTCTCGCTCTTCATGCTGTTGTTTAATCGCTTATTTACCTACCCTTTTTCCCTATTAAACTGTAATCACTAAATGAGTACTGTGGTTGCTCAAAATTTGTTGTTGATTTCATAGTTTAACTAGGTCAACTGTTTTACCCCTTTATACCGCAACATAAAACCACCCATCTTATTTCCAAAGTCACCTTCCGTGCAGCAGGTTATTGTACAGGCTGAGCTGGGATGGGGAGTTTGTCCGTGTTGGCTGTTTTTCTTTTTTTCAGTGAAACATTTTAAACATATGGAAAGAAAGAAGGCTTTGTAGATAATAGGCAAGTTCTATTTTATACCCTTTTCTTGATACCATTCTATTCCCTTCCCTTTCTCCCTACCTCCCAGGGGCCATTTCTTCCAGTTGGTGTGTGTCAGCTGGAAGAAATCCTTGTTTTCATGTGCTTTCCACATAGGTGTCTGAGAACAGTTGTAATGTGTTGTATATTTTAAAGTTTACATATTTTCATGTAGTATGTATCCTCTTAAAACTTGTTTTTGTGGGGACTTACACATGTTGATATTAGTCTCATAGCCCATTGGAGCACAGTGTTCCAGTGTTTCGTTATGTGATCATGTCATGTGTCATAGGTTGTTGAATCCTGTGTCTGAAGATGTATGCATGCCAAGTATCCTAATATGTTTGAAAAGACCAAAAGTTTAAAAATAAATTCTATATTTGAGTCATATGTTGATTGTTGATGTGCTGTGAGGCCAGATGTTTCTGGCTTACTGAAATTTTAAATACAGGAGTGGTAATGTATTTAAACAGTTGCCAATGCAGGGCATGGATTTTCAAGAAGTTGAGAAGGTGGTATTCTAGAGTAAGAAAGAACTTAGAAAATAGTGACTTTAGGTAGAGCCATGTTTGATTCTCAACCTCTGGAAATAAATATCTATAAGCACCTGCCTCAAAATTCAAACCTCAGGATTTCATTTTACAGAAGTTATGTGAACAGTAAAATTAGAGTCTCTTAGAAATTAGTTGAAGGAAAAACAATGTGATATTAAATATATATGCCATAGTAAACAAAAAGTTTTAAAGACGTCTACTTCTGAAAAAAACACATACTGGTGTCAGAATACATGAGTCAGTAGGTAATTCGAATGGCTGTGTGCCTTACTTAGTTTATACATCTGAAAAAGGAACAGTTCAGTGACCAAGTCCTCAGCGGGTGACTGGTGTGTGAAGGTCAGTTCCACACTGATTGCTGAGGGAACATTGCTGGGTAGAGAGATCTGAGGGAGGTTGCCCTGTGTCATGGATGTTCCTTTTTAAGTGTTTTAATTTTTCAGGCCAACCCCTGCAGGTTTGAAATTTAATGTACTTTTTAACACCTTTCATACCGCTCACGAGTTTTCTCGTGTTTCGCGCGCCATCTGTTAAGGACTGCTCACGAGTTTTCTAATTACAAAATGTTATAATTATTGAAAAACAACACCTAAAGTGCATTATGATCTGTAGTTATGATGATTTAAAAAATAACGTGCAGTTTGCCCAAAAACGTGCGGTCGCTGGCGTATCTTAGAGATTTCTATGCGGTACGAAATGTGTTAATAGTAATCTGTTTTGCAAGTCTCTGCAAAAATGCATATGTAATCACTAGGTAGTTTCATAAAAATCACCAGCTTTGCTAAGGGCAGTTGACTTTGGGAGAGCTGGCGCTTTCTGCCTTGCTCTGCAGATCTGCCCAAAGGGTATTCAGAACTGAGCAGTAGTTTCTGTGCAGTGTGCATTGTTTATAAATACCGTTTTTTTTTCTTTTATTTACTTTTAGAGGGGAAGGGAGGCAGAAAGAGAGGGAGAGAAGCATCAGTGTGTGGCTGGCTGCCTGTCACGTGGCCGGCACTGGGGACCTGGCCAGCAACCCAGGCATGTGCCCTGACTGGGAATCGAACTGGCGACCTCCTGGTTCGCAGCCTGCGCTCAATCCACAGAGCTACACCAGCCAGGGAAGTGTGCATTGTTTAAGACAACTGAATTGAATTGTGCAGATGCATGAAAATTTGGGGTTTTAGTTTTGTCTTTTTACTTATAAAATTGTTAAAACGGGCAGACTGAAAGCTGTTTCCCATCAACAGTCCCATCGTTTGGTACAGTTGGTAAACAAACTCTCCTAAGCTGATGTTGCCAAATTGCAGCTGATTCCTAGAGGTATTTGGGGCAGCATTTAGGGGGGATTTAATTTTTTATCCTATAGGAAACAAATACCTGTTGTCATTCCCTCCTCCACACACACCTACTTTCATTATTCAGTCATTCTTACATCAAGAAGTCTATTATAGACTCACCCTTAATCACTTTCTCCTTCTCAGTTCATTTGCTTCATTCATTCAACAGATATTCATTGAATTGCTACTTTGTCCCAGGCACTCCTTACATACCTCCTCCTCCTTTATTTTATGTGTTAGTAAATCAGCTCTAATCATGGCTTAGTATAATAGTAGATTGGGGAATATAGAAGCTTCTGTATTTCCAGAAAAGAGGTTCTGAAAGGCTATTCCTAAGCTCACTAATGAGCAATTACATTGTGATTAGGATAAGTTTCTATTTCCAGGTAAGAGACGCACTTCTACAAAATAAGTGTGTAGACCAGTTCTTTGAAACCAGGTAAACCCATCAATTGTTCTAAAATGGACCAACTTCCTTTACACTGAAAACTTTTAAAGATTAATTAATTAAACTTTCTTCTTTGACAAAATGCATAAGGAACTCCTGAAATACAATGTCCAACCTTGTCTTTCTGTCCACTTTGTTGAGCAGATTTGAACTGGCTTTGAATCATCCATAATCAGGAAAAGTTTTACTGTACTTTCCAACTGTCTCAGGACTTTGTTGCAAAGATTGATAAATGCATGTAAATTGTTGGGTACACAATAAATAACAATGGCATTTGCTACTAATACATCTAGAGTGTTAGCTCTGTGTAACAAAGATTTCCATTTGTTGCTGTTTGCCCGGATAACAGTTCTGTTCACGCCTGTGTCCTGTCACATGGTAGACAGAGATACTTAGTGAGAAATGAAAGGATAGGGGATGCTTCTTACTGTTACATTACAGAACTTGTAGAATTCCACCTGAAAACCATAAAGTAAGAGTAAAAATATATGAACTCTGATACAAAAAAAGTTGTTTTAAGTTGCCAGGTAAATGTGTAAGAGTTTCAGGCAAGTCTGTCTACTACTAAGTGTAAAGAGCATACATACTACACCTGTGTTTCCAGGTTTTCCCCCAACTGTTGCAAATCCTTTCTCTCGTTTCTCTTTTTCTGCCCCTGAATTTCTTTGACTAAAGGTCTTTTCTTGAATAGTATGTTTGTACAGGTCTCTACCCAATTTAATTTTCTCTTCTCGAGTCTCTCACTTAACCATATGGCTTGGATTTTTTTGAATGAACATGTGTAGAATTACTTGTATACTTAATATATGAGGTCTGTCCAGAAAATTTCCAGCCATCATTACTGTAAGAACAGTTTGCACAACATCGATGTAACCTGGCAGCCAAGGAGAGTGGGCTGGAATGTACATGTGTGAACAATGACAACCTCACTGTACTAGTCAGTGGTGATGGTAGATGCCATTGAGTGAGTATGTGTGCTGTGTGGCCATCGCATTCAAAATGACTTAGAGAGACTTCTTCCGCCAAGATGGCAGCGTAGGTGGTCGCACTCGCTGCCCGCACATCCAGAATGTCCATACAACTAATGCAGTAGCAAAAATTTAAACAACCAGAACGGACAGAATCGAACTGAAGGGAA
This sequence comes from Micronycteris hirsuta, assembly GCA_004026765.1. Classification (NCBI taxonomy): domain Eukaryota; kingdom Metazoa; phylum Chordata; class Mammalia; order Chiroptera; family Phyllostomidae; genus Micronycteris; species Micronycteris hirsuta. The sequence continues at coordinate 77 of PVJI01005357.1, read as the reverse complement.
GTCCGACACCCAGGAGGTAGGAGAAGACAAACATCCAGGCCGGTGAGCGGGACAGAAACGGGCGGAGGAGGCAGCGC